>JAQQZZ010098025.1:0-16779 GCA_030265115.1 Mopalia vespertina | reverse complement strand
CCGCGGGCGAAAATTATTTGGAAAGGAAGCTTTTTTGAAGATTTATAATTAAGATGGCGGTTGCTCCCTCCTTAGTAATAAAACTGGACGGTTTGCTGTTTACATGGTATTGTACGCCGTTCTGAGTAAGATTTGATTGATATGCTGGTATTGCTTGTTTTAATGGAAGAAAACATGAACACTTACGTATACGCAAACTCACAGACGGCACACTAAGAAAGCATCGGATGTACTGCGCAAAATCGCCTTGGCCGTCATTATGATACGACTATTTTTTTTTATATCAACTGTTTAACAAAGTTCGAGTTGTTTACCCATGTCATAGTTTCCATCTGTTTTGGCAGAAATGATTTAAGCCTAAACTAACTTTGGGTATTCTAAGCCAAATGTACAACTATGATACATATTCATACACCTATTACGGCCGAACTACAATAACGAGAATATGTTTCGCCAATTTATAGACGACGTTTATGATTCCTTCTAAAAGGGAGATAGAAAGAATAGCATTTCCTTCACTAAATATATGCCGGTATTCTGACAGAAAACAACAATTTTAAAAAAATCTACCTCCAACGAGCCTATTACGTAATCCTGTAACCGGCAGCTTTGACTCAAGGCTCGTGAAAGCACCTGTCAATGTATCTGTCGTCTGTAGTTGCATTAACAGCTCTCGTTAGGAGAGTTTACGTTTATTTACACACCTGTGCACGTTACATGTGAACTGAATGGCTATTTACTAGCATCAAAGAATGGCTTTAGGCCCTAACTCCCTCCTATTTTGGTTTAACCTTTAACACCCCTGTTCCCAAATCCAAATGTCTACATGCTACTCCAGGTGAAGATCAGACTGCTGTAGAGCGAAACAAGAGTCACAGAATCAAGTAAAGGTGAGGTGAAATAAAACAAAGACGGAATGAGCCACGTGCTGTTTTACATCCTTCTTTAGGTTATTTCACTCATTTCACGGCGAGGCGGTCAAATTGTGTCTTGTGGATGACAAGAGACAAGACAATCACTGCATTTCATATGCGGCACGCGGCACAAAAAAGAGATTGATTCACAGCCCAAAACTACATAACAAATCCATTAAAAAAAAAGAAACGTATTTCAATAGAGGATTGGCTTGTTTAAGTTGGGGATTAGGTCGTATTATAGTGATTTCCCCTGTATGACGGCGTTTCAAATGCTTAACAGGAACTAAAAAAATACTGTCGAGCATTCTATAAATTTATTTTTAAAAAATAAATGTTTCCCCATAGTTGCCATAATATATTAGTATTAGTATATTAATTTAATATATATATGAAGAATGTAAGAAGATAATTCAATGTTATTTCCCTTAGTCAGAGGACATACCCTATTTGAGACGAAATCCATGGAAAAGGGTGACCGTATTACTTAAGGCGCAGTTTCTGCACATAACGCAAAAGGAGAAAACATTCAATCCAATTAACTTAGCTGACAGTCATTTCGAGGAATATTTGCGTGACGAAAAAACTGATGAAATTCACAACGATCATTGCTGATACAACACTCACAGCAAAACACACCTTTGAAAAGATATTTTATGTAATTCAGCGTTTAAGCAAAGTCGAAAAGGTTTAAAGTTTCATTTTCAAACCCCCAAAATTAACCGAAGTGATCATAATTAAGTTGAGCAAGACCTCTGAGTCTGTAATCAGACAATGTGAATTTAAACCCTATATACTAGTAATATTTTATTATTCATAGTTTCTGTCTCTATTACTAGTATTACTAGAAGTTAAAACAAGTAATTGTAAGCAATTTAAAGACATAAAAGAAACAGATTGCCCTTGTATGTGTACAATATAAAGATAACTTTAATTTATTGTGTCTACATGTGACCTGTAAGCCCTCAAACTTACCTCCCCTCTTTTGTCGGCCTGGTTCAAACCTGGAATGACCTAGTGCCCCCACAATCACGTGTTGAAACCTGTTCGACAGGTATGTATTTTAGAAAACAGGTAAGTAGATATATAGGTAAAACTTAATATTAAACACCGTAGCTAGATGATCTAACGCTATATTCATATCTACATGTACCTGGACGCAGGTATCCCAACTTTTTATCAGTCAAACTTAATGATAATAAAAATAGAGGAGATTTTCAGATAAATGTTTGATTAGAGTTTTCTGCCGCACAAAACAAGTTCATCTATACTTCGATTTCTACGTGTTTGATTACAGCGGGGGTGTATAAGTGTTACACACAGGCTGGTCATACAAGACGTGTATTTCTCATTTGTTTGGATGGTGTTTTAAATAGATTTACATATTTTACAAGGGAATTCCACAGTACACTCCCAGATAACCCCGATGACAGGCAATAAATATTGTGAAGTGTCAATACACGAATTAAAAGGTCAATAATTCTCCCGTTATTTGAAACACTGACATATTGTTAAAAAGAACAATAGGTATCATTGGTGCACAATTATACATTAAGATTACAATAAACACGAGTCTAAAGCAATCTAAATTATACATTAAGATTACAATAAACACGAGTCTAAAGCAATCTAAATTCAGAGGATTTGTTTGTCGGATTTGAGATTTAAGTTCGAGGTCAAAAATATTTCACTCATATGACGACAGATCCACTTGTTACTATAGAGTGGACGACTGAGTTTGTTTGTTTGATTGAGGTTTAACTTCGTACTCAAGGGTATTTCACTTATATGCCGACGGACTGTCCACTTCACACTGCTTCTTGCCTAATAACGATGGAAAACCGAGAGGAAACCTCGTAAAACCACCCCCACAATTGCAGGAGCCATATCATGTGACTCATTCATACACCCGATGGTCGGCACTGAAACTGTTTGGCAGTTTTCCACGGCTTTCCGTACAAGCTCATTGTGTGTATAACAATCACCCTCTGTGACGTAATTAGTTTTGTTACAATGATGTAAAAAATAAAATGACCCGTAATTATAAGGGAGATAACTCAACGAGATGACTACGTGCATTTATTGCAACTGTTGTTTAAGCGAACAGTCAGGGTAATGAGTGAAACTTGATGACTTTTAACATTTTATAACAGGAGCATTGTGTTTGTCAAGAGTTTTAAAAAACCTCAAACCAAAATCATCTGTGTGAACGCATTTGTAATGTATAGGATTTCAGGGGAAATAAATTCGTGTTCGAAGAAAAAGTCTCATGTGATAAATAGAAACATTCACGCAAGGTTTACAGAGAATAAACGCTAAGTAAGAAAAAAAAGAAACACTTTATCTTGTTGACTGACAAGGTAAAACTGAAGACACAAGAGCTTTGTTCTCATTCCCATGACTAATCAAACAGAGCCGCTTTGTTTTACGGAGATCGCTAGGCCGAATTACAAGTATATACAAGTAGATATCCGCAGATATGACGCCCCACTTAAATTGCGAGGAGTTGTGTTTGGTTCATTTATTAAGGTTATACTTTTTGTGACTGTCTGATTGGGGCTTAACGTCGCATTTATAAGGTTGTTTTACTCAAATTACAACAGGCTTGTTCTCAAAGTCTCGCGGGAATAGAATGTCCAATCCCACTACAAAATAATCCCACATAACTGTCGTGAGTCATCTTTGAAAAAATAGAATCCTTTTACGTGATAAGATAAATGTCCGAGTCATAATTAGGAACGTAAACCTGCGGGCGAAATACTGATCAATTACAGGCTGTTACGTTTTTTATCGAAAGTTGTCGAATTTTTTATTTTCTAGTCATAAGAGCTTTCAGTAATCACCTTTTCATAGGGGACGTGATCATTCTATTTTAGAATATACTGTTGACTTCCGTCCGACATTTCTACCTAATATTTTAAATCGGAACATATAAAAACGAAAACAGGCATCCGACAAGAACCCGTGGAACTCGAAACCCTCAGACCATCAGCAAGCAATTCAACACAGGAAATGAAGAACTTAAAGAGCATTCAATCAATACACGTTATACCTTTGATGAAATCAAAACAGTGTTTCCTTCCCAGAGATGTCCAGGGTTCTTGCGTAGCTTAAATCAACACGCCAGTCCAGTGTTGTAGTTGTAGGTTTTATAAATTAAGCCGGTTGAAATCAGCGGCTGTACGGGTGATATAAAATATAAGATTTGGAAGTTTTCTCTTTACTTTTATGTCAATATACGTAGGTTATATAAATACAAAAAACACGCTTTTGTATGACATGATATATCAATTTCGGATATTTGCAGCACAAAAACTAGACAGAAGGCTAGACGACAAGTTGCGATGCATGTGCCATACATCAGAGAAAGCTTGACATGCCGACAGAAAGATGTCGCGGTTACGATATATAAAAAAGTCCCAGTTTATGGGTGAAAACAACGTGACTTGAAACAGGTTCAGGTGGCGTTATGGCCCAGATATGTAAATAGTTGTCCAGGTTTAGTAACAGTTATGGTTTTAGAAGCGACCGGACGGGAAGGCACGTTTGTTGTTGTTGCTATGTTCTGGCACATAATCGACAACTGTCAAACAACAGAAAACAAATCCGCACCTGTGTACATTTCTCAAGGGTATTTGAATTTGATAAAGGGTATTTGATCTTATGTTTTTCGGAAGTAAATGGAAAGTTTCCACATTTATACACTGGTTGATGTATAACATTTAACAAATTTTTTACATAGGCAATTAGAAGTCCGGCATGTATGAGCGATACATATGATCAACTAATTTATCATGTATGATATATATATATAAAATAGTAGGCCTACAAACAGTCTTAAACATTAAAAATCAAAGAAATCTGAACATGCAAAATAAGTTGTGCTTTCTGAGCTAAAGAGGAACAGGAAGCCGATAAGTTTTAGATGTCTTTGTATTGTCCCGTGAGTGTCCTGTATTTGTCCTGTGATGTTTTTGTATGTTGCCAGTGGTGTCGGAGGTGGTTTCCTTCACCCATTGGGCTGGCACGTCGTCGTATGAGTGAAATAACATTAAGTACGGTGTTAAGCCCCAACAAAACAAACAAAACAAGCAAAATAAGCTTCAAGAACGAACCTTTTAGGATCAGAATAAGACGCGTACGTTTACCACAATTGAACAGATATATCTCGTACCTTTCATGTAAACAGACGTGGGTGGGCAAGTTACGGATTATCTGCTTGAAGTCCTCAAGTGTGAGTTTTATTTACACTTACTAAGTAAATATATGATGAACAGGGGACGCTCTTAGTTATTTACACGGACACTGTCGTGACAACCGACTCCTACCACCGAATAATATACGCCTGTTTTTGGTAACATTTTACTTACATGTTAAGTGTGGCATTGACGTGACGGTTATGTCAAATAGAAAAGCAGATTCCGTTCTTGTGTCAAATAGCGAGAGTAATTAAATAATTATTGCGATGAAATTACAATGATGCAATATAACATTTTTTTAAAACGTAGATGAATAAATAATAAAAGTGGAAAGAAAATGTTTGCTTAATTGGGTTTAATGCCGTACTTGAGGTTGTTTCACTCATATGACGCGTGGCAGACCAATGCTTATGGGTAAAGAAAACCACCCTAGACGTAATTGACAATAACAAATGGCAAAACAGGAGGATAACAAGACACAATACAAAGACATCACAAATAGATCGGCTACGTGTTGCACTGTTTAGTTCCGAGGGCACAAGGACGACAGGGCGCTGCCTCCCAACAGCCTTCTCAGACGAATAATAAACTAACCAAAGTTATGTTTGTCTTTACGCTTAATAGCTGGGCATTGAGGACAAGAAACCCTATTAACTCTAAGCTTATATTAATATATCGCACTTAAACGCGTATTAAATTCCAGCTTACTCAAAGCTTAATCAAACATCTGGTAAGGCTAAGAACGTTGCGCACCTTATAGGCATATCTTGGGGATTTTAACTGACATGTGAAAATGAGCAAATCATAATGTCATTTAAGATTTACCTGCAACTAAAATTAAGTTAGTTAGAGATGTCTGTAGGTTATCCATACCACACCTCGAAATTAAAATATAATTAGAAACTTGTCTCCGGGAGTCTATCTAGAACATGAGACGATGCGTCGATTTTACTTAATCTACATCCCTGTGCAAGTATTTTGTTTGATTGGGGTTTAACGTCGTACTAAATGTTATTCCACTCACATGACATCGTGTCAGCCCAATGGGTGAAGGAAACCACCCATGACACCACTGGCAACAATCAAAAACATCCCGGACAAATGGAGGACAGTCACAGGACAATACAAAGATATCGCAAACATATCGGCTTCCTGTTCCTCTTTAGCTGAGAAAGCGGCCTGTGATAGTATTGTTTCTTTTTAGAAATATACAAATGAAATTGAAGCTGAACATGTTGATTTGCTGAAAGATCCCTTGGAGCGTCCGGCTCGCGGTTTTACACTCCGGTCATTTAACAGCTACATTGTATGTGTACACGTCGTTTATATATCTCACTCATGCATGTGGTACCACTACATACCAGTCTAGGGCGATATGATGTTCTACGTTCCACATATTATCAATTTAGTGTCATTAACTTAAGCCTGAAGGTCAAAGCAATTATTCGGAAAATTGTCCCTCAAATAGATTCCTCGCCATGTCTATTGTTGTATTGTAAATTGTGCTATATGAGCTTACCGATTACTTATTGCAAAAATATGTTTGTTCGTTTGATTGAGGGTTTAAAGTCGTACTCCAGGATAGTTTACATGTAACAACGCAGTGTCCACTCGGCGTAAATTAATGCAGTACAAAAACCGTAGTCACTTTGGGTGATTCCTTCTTTTACCCGAGGTTTGTTTGTTTGATTGAGGTTTTACGTCGTACTCAAGGGTATTTCACTTATATGACGACGTGCCAGCCCAATGGGTGAAGGAACACACCCTCGACACCACTGGCAACAAACACAGACAAGATGGGACAAATACAGGACAATAATAGGACACAATACAAAGACCACAAACAGATCGGCTTCCTGTTCCCCATTTAGCTCCGAGAGCACCAGGGCAACATGAAGCTCCCTCCATCCACCCGATTTACCCGAGGTCGACAAGGGGACTCCAATATGTGAGTGGTACAGGATCAGTCATCCAACCCGCTGACCAGTGTACCACTGTCGCGGTGCCAGATCTTTCTTATATTCATATTAATTTACAATGAGAACGTCGTATAAACAGTTTGTTTGTGTGATTAGTGTTTTGCTCTGTATTTAAAGTTATATCACTCACAGAAAAGCCAGTTCTGCGGCGCTATCAATGAAAAAAAGAAAACACTGCGGTATAGCAGAGGTAACGATTAACGACAACACATAAGGCTGTCACAGGGCGGTTCAGTAGACGATGCCTACAGACTGACTGTGCAAATTTACCGTGCTGCACAGCACGACAGATCGGCCTCGTGATTCCCATCAGATCATAGAACAGATATGGACACAGGACGCCCTCTACTAGTCACCTGCTCCAATATATTTTTAAACTATACTGAAGCTCGACCTTGTGACTGAACACTATTTAGAATACAAAACAAATTTTCTCAGCCGGTGAATGGTTTTTTATTTTAACTTTGTGTTTGGGTTCTTGGAAATGGACATCAGTACGTTATGTTCTGAACCTAGAACAGATACAAACGTGAAAGCTCTGCAAAAAAAGCGAGCCATGTTAATCAGTTGATTTGAATGAAAAAATGCATGTCATAATGGGGACGATCATTTGACATTCGAGGGCTTCGGTGTGTGGATATGTTAGCAATTGTAGATGTATGCGTTGATAGAAGCTTCGATGCGGCAAGAGTAGTGGCATGTACAATTGTCCTCATAGGCTTGTTAATATTTGTTTGACATTCCATACGCCCTACGGCATCGATGTTGTGTTATTATCTAACAACCGCTATTTGTTAACACACGTCGGATCTGGCCACAGATGTAGGTTAAAATACGACAGCCGAGTATTTGTTGGCAGCGTAACCCAAGGCCGATTTTCGGACCCTGGGCCAAGTTAACTGTTTCGAGGATCTTCGGTCCAGGCAGATCACGTGGTTTGAGCTGTGTACATGCCGTTTGTCGCCAAGCCTCAAGGTTAGCCAGGGATCAAGTTAAAACCAAAAACCATCGAAAACAGCAAATATGTTAAATCTACATGAAGGATTGGTGTGTTTAGGGGGTTGGGCCGGAAATAAGCCTTCACAAGTATACAATTAAACATATAAGTAACGTCTTTGTTAAATCCTAGCTAATCTCACACTTTCTAAACGATTAACGAGAAATGAATTTTCCAATAAGGCGTATATACAAAACAGATTAGATAACCTGTAAAAAGTTTGGATTAGCTCGTTCATTACACGTGAAAGGATTGTTTGTTTGATTGAGGTTTAACGCCGTTCTTTAGTTCATTTTACTCATAAGACAGCACACCAGACCAACGAGTGAAGGAACTCACTGTCGAACCACCTACAACAAATACATGGCAATCACAGGGCGCAATACAATGATTACACAATCAGATGAGCTTCCTGTTTCGACTTAGCTTTGCGGGAACCATGTGCAATAGGAAGCTTCCACCCATTCGCTCACTGAGCTATAATGAGTATAAAGTTACACAACAAACATGCAGGTTTCTTTTTTCTTATATTATTTGAAGCGATATTAAAACACACTTATACACGTCTTCATGAGGCAAATGCAACGAAGTATCCCTAGTGGCATGTTTTGACGTTACATCCTATTAACGTCCCTCTGTGACGGTTTGTGAAATACTGACCAGTACTGGTCGGTTTACCATAGTCTCGCAGAAAACGAGATATTACAGGATTTTACGAGACATTCTGGATGAAAGTCTGACGAAGCGAGAACAAAGGTTTTGTGAATGTCAAGTAGTTATTTAACAGCCATCACATGTTTGTATCTTCCCCGAGGCTATACGATTGATATATTGGTCTTAACGTGGAGGATGAAGGCAACCAGGCATGACTTATTTGATAGTCATTTTACAGTTAAACATAGGACAAAAAGCTTCATTTGAATTCAGTATGTGCATGACATATTTTATCGCAGGTAGACTAGGATGATATACCCTGTAGCAATTTGTCCAAGTTAAATGTTTATGTTTTAAATAGCATTTTGTTGTATACAACATTAAGTAATGCAAACTACATTTTAAAATAGTGTATTCTGTTATTTTCATTAAACGCCATATATATTATATACGACCAGGAATGGTAAGTATTGTACAAGAAGACACTGTTGTGAGTTACGTCTAGAGGGTTAGTTTCGCCGCAGATGTCCCGAGTAGAAGTATATGTAACTTTATACAAACAGACAGAGAAATGGACAGACAGAAAGGCCGGACAGGAACCATGTCTAGTCCCCAAATATCGTGTGAGCAAAATTACCAAGAAACGAATGTAACCAAAAAAATAACTTCCCAGAACATATAACAAAAGCGGATCAAAACAGGACAGCCACGTGTATTAACCATAAGACATATGCGAGAGGGATATAGAGAAGGATAGAGGATTTCAGAATATCGCCTGTTGATACAGAACCGAAGAGAATAGAATAGAAAGAAAAGTAATATAAGACAATCATCAAGTTTTACTTACTTGTTTTAACACAAATGAGACAATTTTCTATCACTTCTCACGCATGTAGCGTCCTTAGAGGTTCCTTTTTCCTTTCAGCGTAATCCCTTAAATTCACTTTTGTTTAATCGCCTGAGAAAAGAAGAAATCAAAAACAGTTGTGAAAACCCCAAAACTGTATTGTCAACTATAATTTAAGCGAATTCCTAATATTCACATTTCCTTCTGTTCCTTAATTACTGTTTAACGCCATACTCTAAGTATTTCAATTGAATCGCGTGGGCGTATTCACAAGAACAACCATAGAATCTGAAGATCAACAGTCTTTAAGTGCTTTATAAGTTAATATAATCAAAACATACTCTTAATGGCCAGAAGACTAATTGCCTGAGAAATAAAGAATTGAAAGAGGAATTGTGAAAACATGCGTGTACATTTTATCGAAACTCAAGGCGACCCCGGGGTGTCTGAAGAACTAGGCCAGACAAGCCAGTATTATGTGGTTTGACAGTTCAGAGGCGCATTGCTTGACATTTGCTACTGTTGTACACGTATGAGACACACAAGTTGAAAAACACAACGTAAAGTTATTTTCAAGACGTAACATAAAATAACTTAAAAATAAAAGAGCACATCTGAAAATGGAATATTGGAGTTAAAGACAAAATAAAATCGTTACCGATTTAGTGCCCTTAGAAGGCATTTCGTTACTTACACCTACTCCAAAACATGTGTGTAACTAAAACAGCTTAACTTGTAATAGCAATTTGATCCACGCCTAACACTAGACGTTAAGTCCCACAAGTAGGACGCTATGAAATACATAGACTAACCGAAGCGAGGTTGACGAAATCCGCTTTCTTCTTAAACTAACCTGGCTGAAATTTTACAGACTGCATACAGTCAAAAAGCTCAGTGTCCATGTCACCGATCGAGTTGGTCCGCTTTGACAGCGTTGAAGTATCCGCCTGTCACTCAAAGTAGCCCTAAGCCAATAATATTACACTCTAATACGCCACGCCTTCAAAGATCGTGAGGGGGACCTGGAACGTGCATCCGTGATAACACAGTGAAGTGACCCGGCCTATTTAATGGAATAAGCAATGAACGTTCTAGGTAGATAATATATAATATACATTCAGACTGATAAGGCTTCACTTTGACTTTTCGTGATAAGAAAATAAGACACGGTCTTAAAATAAACACAGCCTGGGCTTATTTGACAGTTCTGTGTTGACAGTATTTTCGTTATTTTGGGATAGTTCTGTGTTGATAAAAAGGGTTGATTTGAAGTCCGGTTAGCAAACCAGTAGTTCGCATGTCGAGGAAGATATTTGTGGTCAGACATCTTTTCATAGGGCCAAACACCCCCTCCATTACAAGATTCGAAATTGAAGAATACTTAAAATACTGTATGTTTGGTGTGTGCAACAAACCCCAAACAAATTGTGTTTTTTCGAAGCCCCAAAAGCACGACGACAGAGCCGAGAAACGTCAACTAACCAAAACAATTTACCAACGGTTAAGTTTTCCAAAATGAAATATTCCGACAAATTATATGATAAGCGTCTTATTACATAAAAACTAAAAGAGAGAGCAATACAAATGTGCTAGTCTCAGACAACATATGTTTATATACGCACATGTTCAATTGACAAATTGGACACCTGTTGAAGCCGGCTTTAAAAATAGGTCAATAATATAGGAAGGTGGAAGACTCATAGTTTTGTTTGTTTGTTTGATTGGGGTCTAACGTCGTACTCAAGGGTATTTCACTTATATGGCAACGGATTGTCCACATCACACGGTTCCTTGCCTCATTACGGTGGAAAACCGTGAGGAAACCTCGGGGGTTTTACATCTACACTCATGCTTAAGGGCACTTTCACGACTTGTCCAACTTGTTTTACTTCAATTCGGAGGAAAACCAGAAAGAAACCTCGTAAAAACCACCCTCGTGGAAGGTTGAAACAGAATATTACTTTCTTTTTGTCCATATACTGAATCCGGTCGCCAAAGTCAGTTTTATGTGAAATAGTACACGAGAGAGAAAGGAAACTTGGCGACATCCTGCTCCTTTTTTCTTCTTTGGACTCGGTGAGAACTTCTGTATCCTGAATAGTGGGTTTGAATTTACCCGTTTCTTAGAAGACTAACCGACATGGTTAGTAATTAAAAAATGAACACAAACGGATACCCTTAAGAACTATAGTGTGTTTATCGGTCAGTGCACCAGGACTTTAAGTACACATTAATAATACCCAGAGGGAAGGTTTTTTCTCTCTCCAAATACCCAAGCCATCATATACGATATATGCCTTCTATACCAATATTTTATTGAGGTTTGTATTTATTTATTTTATTATTTATCCGATGTTTGATCAACAGCATTAAATCCAAATTATAAATCAATGCCTAGCATTATTGTGGGAGGAAAACTGACAAAGCCCACGGCCTTCCACTGGTTGCTGGCATACCAACCCAGAGGTGAGGGGTGTGTGGGCCAAAATCATACACTCTTCAGAGGGTACATTCTAGATCACTACGCAACAGAAGCCCCATCTGCGTACTTAAGTTTCTGTCACTTTCAAGAGGGCGCACCAGTTTTATGGTATCATGCATATTTTTCATTGAGTGGCTTTGCGTTTGACAAATGATGATGAAAGTGCGATTAGAATTGCAATATCAGTCACAGCTTATGCACTGTCAACAAAAAATACGAAAGGCGCTGTAATAGTATAGTATTTTTGCTTTATTTGATATCAGTCTGGCACAAATTGCAGCGTCATGCATGGTCCACCTCAACTGTGTACATATAAAAGGTTCAAAAGAATAGTGAAAGACATGGATTGTGCCAAGTCATAATGAAGGAGAATAAACAAACGATAATGGTCCAAAGGAGTCGGTTAGGGTCATCGTTAAAGTATAGTAACAACTCCGAAGAAAGATAATGAATTCATTTTGACTCAACGTTTCGGTTTATTAATCAAACCATCATCAGGAGTAATTTTAACTAGAGACATAGGTATATATATTATATACATAGGGTCATCGTTGTTTGAGATCGTACTTAATGTCATTTCAATCCAAATCAGAAGGGTGGAAGTATTGGGGAGAAAAAATGGTTTGAAGCCCGACCGGTATTTCACTTGGCTTTGAGCGATGTCTTAGTTAGCCACGCCCTTTAGATCTGAGGGATGACACTGGTCTTATACCTGACAATGGATGTGAAGAATATAGAGGCAGTGTACCGTAAGAGTATTCAGGAGAACTTTTTAAAACTTTTTTTAGAGAAATATTTAGATAGTCCCTCAGAATTTGTTTATAACGTTAATTCGGAGTCTGGCCACAGAACTTGTGCCGCCAAAAGGTCAACAAACGTCTGGTAAAATGGCGGAAAAATAGGTAAAGACAGCGTCTGATTGGGTAAAAAAGGTATTTGATTGACAGTTGGCGATCGGTCAACCAACAGGTGTTAAATGTGTGTGAGTTTGATGTTCCCTCAGCATTAAGTAAAGGTAATCCGACTTCTTAAAACCTACTGCTCTTAGCCAGAGGGGAAAAAGGACTCGTTAACTAAACCCTTATGTAACATATTCACCAAACAGATTAGTTTAATTGGGGTTTTACATCTTAATTTCAGTTTCGTGGCGGAGTGCCAGCCCAACGGGTTGACGTCATTGGCATCAAACGATTGATTGATTGATTGATTGGTGTTTACGTCGTGCTTAATGGTATTTCACTTGTGACGGCGGTGTATTTAAAAAATAACTGACACTAGCACAACCAAGATGTGAAGCATTTCCATAATGATGGAAAGTAAATTTTCCTCCAGTGCTAAGTGTTTAGCAAGGCTAAAAAACAAAAGGCCTCAAACCCAGATTGGCTTCGTTTTGCCCCTTTGTAATAGGAGCCCCAGGGCAACATGTTTGTTTGATTGGGGTTTTCCGTCGTACTAAAGGGCATTTCACTTATATGACGACGTGCCAGCCCAATGGGTGAAGGAAACAACCCTTTATACCACTGGCAACAAACAGAGACAAGACGGGACAAATACAGGACAATAATAGGACACAATAAAAACACCACAAACAGATAGGCTTCCTGTTCTCATTTAGCCCCGAGAGCACCAGAGCAACATGAAGCTCCCTCCAACCACCTGCCCCAGGAACCATATGGCTTTATAGCTATAACAATTTACACGGTGTTCAAGTCTCTTAACAACTGTGCAGCACACAGATAGCATATTCCTCTCTAAACGTTTAATGTAATTTTAACAAACACAAAATATATAAATATTTTGAGCACGCAGATAGCATATTCCTCTCTAAACGTTTAATGTAATTTTAACAAACACAAAATATATAAATATTTTGAGCACACAGATATCATATTCCTCTCTAAACGTTTAATGTAATTTTAACAAATACAAAATATGTAAATATTTTGAGCACACAGATATCCTATTCCTCTCTAAACGACTAAATATTCGAATACCAGTTAATTTATAACGGTCCTACTTTTTAACACCGCATGTTGTAAGTATCATAAGTTAATCAGAATGCATTTATCTAAAGATACCGCCTGGCTGTAGTGTTGTTATACAGTGACTAGAGAAATATAGATGTTTGGTGTCAACATCCAGACGTTCACAATAGAAGTGTAGGATCTCTGCATATACATACGGGTCACCTATGTGCATACATTGGTATTTCTGTCTCGCCAACCATAACAGATACCCACATGTACATTAAAAAGGCCTATACAACCAACGAGATTAAAGACGAATATCACTTGTCATAGTTTGTCATTTGTATAAAGAATTACGTAATTAATTAATTACACCTTATTATGTCAACAAACCGAGCATGTATAAACTCACCCAGTTAATAAATTCAACACAACAAGGTTTTTAACGAAAATTGGGGAAATTCATTTATCCTGGTTTTCTGAAGAGGGATAATCATGCTTTTGCTTTCTCTCAAAACTAAATGCTTTGGTATTGTGTTCTGGTCATGTACATGGTAATTATTACACCCCAAACTGAATGCAGTATGAAACACTACCTGTATAGGACTATGTACAACTAGATATCTATAATAGTTTTATATTCACATTGCATGTTAATAAAGGATTGAATTGAATTAATTTACAGTTACGTGATTTCGACGATAGTTCAAGACACCCGACTTCTCTGTAGGGTATAAAATAAATTTGTCTTCAGTATAGTTGTAGACTGCTTGGTTTAATATCAGACAGAAGTTAAGCCAAATACACCTGTTGTTGTATCGGCAGGGCACATACTATAGGCCACTGACTAAGATTCATCCACAGGTACCTGGTCATTAACAGTGACGGGCCGTGAAGTCAAAGCTGTACAGCAAGCCAGTCCGCCACAGGTGACGTATCATACACATGAGTCACACACCAATATTTATTTGGCTTCTATTAGATTTCCAAAATTAATCCTACTGACACAAGGATGTCGATTAATGAGAAACTAAGAATCATGACATGTTCTAGAAAAACTCCCGGAGACAAGTTTTAAATAAACCGAACACAACATAAGTTTCTAAAATAATAAAACACACAAGGCTTTAAGGATTACAAATTCTGTTTAATGCATCAACTTCGTAATGCCTCTCATACAAGTTTCTAAATCGATCGTAATGTCGAGTTGTTAACAGTTATGGGTAACATACAGACATCTCCATAGAAGGTAATGACCATGTAAGTGACAATAAGTGATAAATATGTTCTATTATTGTCTTGCTGGGACTGTTTTGGTCGTCAAGTCAAGAAACGTATAATCAACCTTCCACCCCAAGGGACTTACTACTCTATTCTGTGTTACAATGTGCTAATTAAGGGTAAAATTTGTCTCCGCATCGAAACGCCCCAAGCCGAATGATACCACCATAATCCGATTAACAACAGCTGTTGAAACAACAAGCCAGGGACGGTAATGTAAGACGGGTTTCCATATATCAGCTTCTATCAACTAATGCATAATGTTTGGAATCGACACCTGCACAGGTATCCGGCATACGGCCAGCTTAATGCTGTACAGGTAGGTCCAATGATAATAAATAGAGCTTGTATAAACCATAACGAAGTATCACCTCAACCATCTAGCTTGTATAAACCATAGCTTAACAATCTAGCTTGTATAAACCATAACTAAGCCTCAAGGCCGTATAGTAGATTATTTCCCTCAAATGACTATATGCAACACCTTGGATGAAGGACAATGTTGAAGTGACTAGAAGCCAACAACAAAACAACTAAGACGATACAACAGTTCAGTTACTTGTAGCCCTTTAGCCCCGAGAGCACTAGAGCGAAAGGAAGCGCCCTCATTACTGCGTGTCAAAAAGACATGGTATAACGTCAAGTTGCCCCCAAAAGGTTACAAAACCGGTTGTTATTGTCTTTGTCCATTGTTGTTCAATTACTCATTCCTCATCACAAATGAACATGGTTAATGAATGTAACAAAGACAATAAACGCGTACATCCTGGTCTGACAGAGTGTTAGGTCAAAGGAGGCAACTCAAACGTTCTAACCCGTTTAGAGTGCACCATCACTGTTGGAGTGTGATTTTAAGTACTTCTTAATGTTATATACCCTTATAAAGACATGCTTGTTTGTTTGTTTGTTTGTTTGATTGATTGGGGTTTAACGTCTTACTCAAGGGTATTTCACTTATATGACGACGTTCAAGCCCAATGGGTGAAGGAAACCACCCTCGATACCACTGGCAACAAACAAAGACATCACTGTAGAAATACAGGACGCAATACAGACACCACAAACATATCGGCTTCCTGTTCCCCTTTAGCTCTGAGAGCACCAGGATAACATGAAGCTCCCTCCAACCACCAGCTATAACGGCATGCAGATGATGATGACCAGTGAAGGAAATCACTCATGCGCCGGTTGCTCGATGTGCTATTAAATTTAATCCGCTATTAGATGACGTCATCCCACGTTGAATGTGTATCTGTAATTCTGTATGAGAGATTTAATCTGGTGTAAGCGACTAATCGTCTTTCGAGCAACTGCCTCATGGACATTACTGACAAGAAACAACTGAAAAACAACAAATTAAGACAGAAACAGAACGGAAAACACGATTGTTTGTTTGATTGGGGTTTAACGTCGTACTCAATGGTATTTCACTTATATGACGACGGATTGTCCACTTCAC
>JAQQZZ010098015.1:0-16782 GCA_030265115.1 Mopalia vespertina | reverse complement strand
CGTGCCTTATCCTGATTATTTCCACATGAGTCTTCGAGACTTTAGACGAATTACAACCCATCTTGTCTTTCCTAATTCGCTGTATCAACTTATCAATGCTGTATCCAGTACAGATTGTGCTTCCGTATGTCGCTGAAACTAATGACGTCATAATCGCCAGTCGCGCGTAATGATATAACGTGTGGAAAGAATCCTTTCACATTTTACATGAAACTGCAACATATTATATTCTAACTGGTCAGAAACTACATTGGAAATGACTTTTAAATAAAAGTTGAATCGAATGTTTATTGATAAACAATTACTTTGGGGATAGTTCTACAAACTAATTAATTCCTGTTGGCTCAAGGTTCTGCTGTGATTTTCCTATCCTGTGCGGCGATGGTATCCTTCTTGTGAAAATGACGTGACGTAACAATCTGTATCATCATAATGGCTTTCAACGTCAGTTACGTTACGCTACAATGCATATATATCCTACCATATTGACGTGTTTAAAAGCTTCCCACTTATACCCAAATGTTCATACCGTTTGTCCTATAGGGCACATCTTCGCTAGTCAAGAGTTTTATTTCGAGCTACTCCGTTGAAACCCTTGGAGCATCGTGGATGGCAAACCAGACCATATACCGCAACACTGTTCATTGGCAGTATTGGAACTTGTAGGCACCAAATAAGATAACCCGGTGCAAACGGTCTCGGAACGTCTGATGAGCCCGTTCACATAAGTCAGTTCGATAGTCTGAATATCTATTCAGTTTTATATGAGATGGTTCGTCGATTTTAATTAATCGACATCCCTGTGCCGGTGTGATTAATTTATTTTTTAGAAATATATAAAACATATAACAAATTTACCATATGTTGATAAATCTAATGTACAGAGGCAGTGGAATTTTGAAGGTTTTCGATTTTAAAACCAAATAATTTCAACTTTATATTTAAATTTATGTAATATAAACGCAATAATCATTGGAATTATTGAAACGTTGCCTATAGGCTGTACGTATATACGGAGAACCACATTGTTAAACTTTTAAAGTCTACAGTACTGTATAATTTCACGCATCAACAACTGCTTAAAGTAACACATACTTTTCAGTAACATTTCAGTCATCCGCTGGTCTCCTGAAGTTTTATTGTTGACGTAACCAAGGTAACAAAGTATGTACTTAACCCGACAATGACTGCACAGTGCTTCAGCTTGTATATTATACCAACTGATGGTTAGCTACAAAATGTGACTTTTACGTTCAGCAGTGAAGATGACATTTCCTTTCAAAATCAGAAGTCGGTTATACTGATACAGGTATGAACAATTAACCGTGGTTGTACGACGCCACATCATGGTATAATTGCTTTATGATGTCCTGAAATCAAACTAGGTTTATCCTTTGGTCAATCAGAGCCAGGTGACCACTGCTTGCCTGTGCACTGTGTTAATAGATTTTCGCGTTTTATTATTGTTTGGCGTAAAACGTTGGGCGCTACAGGCGTAATAATTAATGTAGTTATCTAAAAATATCTGAAATATAGAAATCGTAATATTTTTCACGGCATAACTTTAATTGAAATAGATGGTAAAATAAAGTAAACGATTAACTAATTTCAATTTCATTATTTTGAGACTATTACAATACCTGAGTTACTCTTCGCTGTTTTTCGACATAACACAATTCTTTATTTAACGCTATAGCTTTATATATTGCGTAAATATGATAACCGAGAACGGACATAGTGTGTCTCTGTGTTTAGCAAGGGAGAAGATGTGATGCGAAGTAGTGAAGAAGCGAAGTTGCGAGGCGAAAAAACGAATTTGCGATGAGTAGGAGCGAAGTTGCAATGCAAAGAATCGAAGTTTCTAGAAAGTCAAGTCTCCAAAAACTTGTAAGCATTGTCAAACTATTTCCGTATAAAAAAAAGCCGAGAACTGTTTGCTTGATTACCGACATAGTGGTTTTATTGCGGTTTCTTCCAAGGCATAGCGTTTTAACACTTTATTTTGTCATCAGCCAGAGTATAGTATAACAAAAGAAATAGTAACAAACTTGTAGTAAACCGAATTTGCCTGTGTTTGTACAATTAAAACAGGGTATTCTGTTAAAAACACAACTAACATCATTTACGTGAACTTGAATATACACGTTAGTGTGGCCATAAAGTGAGGGACTCGATAGGCCTGTTCACCTTCTTCAAATAACATTAATTGATTGTTCAAACTACAATACAGGAGTAATTTGATTCCAAACAAATTCATTTCTCTCAAAGTTTTCGCTATTTATTTTGTCATAATCTTGCTGATGACTAAATAAAGTGTTGAAACGTTGGAAAGAAATCTCGATAAAACTTCACCACGATAAAATCTCGATAAAACTTCCCCACGAAATAAATCTCGATAAAACTTCACCACGAAAGAAATCTCGATAAAACTTCACCACGAAAGAAATCTCGATAAAACTTCACCAGGAAAGAAATCTCGATAAAATTTCACCACGAAATAAATCTCGATAAAACTTCACCACGAAAGAAACCTCGATAAAACTTCACCACGAAATAAATCTCGATAAAACTTCACCACGAAAGAAACCTCGATAAAACTTCTCCACGAAATAAATCTCGACAAAACTTCACCAGGAAAGAAATCTCGATAAAACTTCACCAGGATGTCAGTAATCAAGGAAAATCTTTTTCAGCTGATGTCGAAAGACTGCACCGACTTGCTTATTTGCGGAACCTTTCCTTGCTTTTGTCAATTAAAATATAATGACAATGCTTACTATTTTTTTTGTTTTTAAGTTTTACAAAAATTCAATAATGTATTACACAGAGCTTTTTGATTCATTACTCATCGGCTGGCTGTTGACTATACCACGCATCCATTGCAGTGGATACTTTCTTTTACTTTCTTACACACACTATCTGAGTGTATAATCGCTTTCACGTTGTCCACTTCAGAGCGTTTTGACATGATTCCTGATACTATCTAAACAGGGTGATGTCATCCGTGTATTAGGGTGACAAGGCGGTATATCGCTAAATAGCATAAGTACGGTGTAAAACCCCAATCAGTATGGTTGAATGCTTCTGGTGTCTTTCATCGGCACTGGAGACACATTGACTTCAACAACAGAGCAAAACATTTCACATTTTATAGCTGTGGCTATATCTAAGTACTTCCGCCCTGAACACTTTATTTATTTTTTACTGAAAAGGATGCTTTTGACATTTTTTAACGTTATCATATTTGCTATAAAATACATGTACGTATTATTTAGGATTAACTGTGTACCAAATGGAATACCTGAATATTATGTTATTTCATTTTACGTTTTATTTATATTAATCAGCTCACAAGTTAGCTGTATAAATGTATTTTTCAAGTAGAATAAATATTTAAAATTTAAAAATACAATTTAAAAATTCAGTTTTAAATTGTATTTTTATAACTGAGTGTAACAGCTATATACATTTTTTTCATGAAAGTTTTAGAAATAAACACTTTCCTAAAACGTGTTTTAATTATAAACACACTGTCGTATAATTTATACTCATTGTTTAAAATATTTATATGTTTTAATTAAAACATCTTTTGTTGTTATAAACAGTAACATGTTTCAAGTAAAAACACTCAAGTGTTTTATTTTAAAACACCAGTGTGTTTTAGTTGAAAACACAAATGTGTTTAAAAAACACTGACGTGTTCTACATTAAAAAACGTAGGTGTTCATGTGTTTTTAAAGTGGGGACAAAAGTTTGTTCATAAAGTTTCTTGATTTAAAACACTTAGTGTTTGCGATAGCTGTATGATTCGTTAATCGTCTGCTAGCTGTACACTATATCACGCATGTGCAGTGGGTGGCCTGTACTTAAGGTCTTGCTTGGACGCCTTGGGTTCAAAATGAACCAATTTTTTTTTTACCGCTTGGGTAAAAAGTTAGGTATTCAAACTATATGTTGGTGAAAAAAATAATTCGAAATTCTAATTACAAACAGTTAAAATTTGAGCCTATAATTTAGTTTTCCCTTGATCATATCCAAGTGGCAAAACTTTAATTGCCTATTTCTGGCACTTCAGTTTTAAGCAGACCCTACATTTTCCATGGCGTATTTCTAGAAAACTATTCATCGAAGAAACTTCAAATTTGTACCATTGTAAGGAGCACAATGCGATCTAGAGAAGTTTGTCGTTGATTTTTTTAATGTTTTCAGAAAGCTATATTTTACATTTATATAAGACTTTCCAAGGTGGGATAGACAAAAAAAATCCACTGTGATCGACCTAATCGAAAATTTTAAAAAATGAGGGACCATTTACTAGTTCAAGAACTATTCTCCTAGGTCGTAGTGTATTTTTTCATTTATCATTTACTCATTTTGCAATATTTTAAGAAATAATAATTGGATGTTCACCACATTCACAAATATGTAATCCGGAGTATTCAAGCTTTCCAAAAATATTTACATATATATGGTTTAGATTTATACTCTTCTGCATAATAGACTAAATACAACAGGTGTTCTGACTCATTTGCGTCATGTTATCTACACGTTTTTTATGCTTATACCATTGGTCTGTACAGAAAAATTATACAATACAAAATACAACTAAATGCTTGGCTAATATGTAGAATTAGAAACGACTCATACATGACCAGTATGCTATTTTGTACATTTACAAGTTAATATGATGTTCTGTTCTATTGGACACGTCTGGTATTTCTGTGGATTCTCAACCGTGGCGCAGTAGTTAGATTGTCGAACTACTAACATTCCTTCTATGTACAACTCAGCTGTTCTACTACCCAGGCTACTTTTCGTATATTAGGGTCACACGAGAATTGGGGGGAAGGGGGGGGGGGGGAGGTTTTTGTTTGTTTGTCTTGGGTTTCCACGGTATTTAAATAAGGAAGTCCGTTGTCGTAGATAACAAGTAAACCAGCAACTCTCGTTTTCTCTTCTTTTAACCATTAAGTTAAATTGCGACATTTATTTTGACCACTAGCAGATACACTAGCAGACGGTTTGACGAAAACAACCATTCATCATTAGACCCAGGTATGCAGTCTTTATTGGCAATACAGCTGTGCACCATTGGCGCTGTTAGTCGGTGAAAAGCAGGAATTCCCCGTCACCTGGTGCATTTCATTCGGTTGATTGGGTAAATGGCCGAATGCCAAATTATCGAATCGCCTCAGATTCGACACGATTTAGTGGATTATACCCCCAATAAAGAACAGAAGAAGGTAAGATTTGCACAACTGACTCTTTTGTCAACAACCGTTACCAGATAAGTTTTTTCCGTTCGAAAATATCTGCTTGATCATGTATTTCCCACGAAAACGGACCCGCGCTAAAGCAATTAAATGAATGCACGACTCATATCATATCAAACAGTAATGCAATAAATCAGTAGGCTTTGTAGTCTAAACAAAGGTTCTTGGCATCTGATTATGAAATTAATAGGCTTTGTTATCTACCACGAATGTGTCATATTCTTTACAATTAGTATACAAGTCTAAACATATGACACACACTGAGACCTCAAGCTGAGATAATTGGTTACCTTACTCTAAATCAAACGCCGTCTAGTTATTGGACCGTAGCGAACAATTAGAATCTACCTGAAGTGCCGATCTGACCGGGTTTGTTAGGAACGATCCTCTCAGAAGAGAACTCGTCCCATACAACATCTTCTGTGAGATGAGCATAGGCAGGACATAATCCAAGTGCGACAAAAACACCAGACACGAGTGTCAACAGCTGAAGGTGAGCATAGGCTTACTGTCCAGTTTCCGTTGTCAGTAGTAGCCGGCTACAACAATTGGCGCCGAACAAGTTCGAATCTACAGATTTTTTTGGTAATTTAATTTTTTAAATTTGTTATTTTTTGGCAAATTAGCAAGGTTGGTGAATTCTCGTTTGTCTTGTTGACCTGGCTTGGGGCTGTAGCTCCGCGGGAGTACCATTTTAGAGTTTCGGTTAAAATTTGTTTTCCTTTTGGTAATTGACTTTCGACTCCAACGGAATACATTTTTTCATTTATGTAATGGTATCAATTGTCTTCTGTCATTTACTATCATTGCCATTTCACTGGACTCGGCTTACGATGACCTCTCAACCTTTACATTATTTTTGGAATTACTCATATTAGCATAATTGAATTGTTCGCTTAGATTTAATTTGATATCTGTTGGTCTTTCATGCACAGTCTCTTGAAGTTGGCAATTGATTGATTTTTTTCAGGTCCCACAATCTAGACACTGCATTCATTTTTACAAAGACACAGCTGAACTATGACATATTCTATAAGTATTACACACCTGGTTTTGTGGTCTGTATTATCACTTTCCCACTGTTTACTAATATTCCCCTGGACTGTGAACTGTCGTACGTTTGACTGATTTCGATTCATTAATTTGACTTGTTGCACGAATTCCATCATGGACACTAACACCGCGGACATTATATTACGAAAGTTATCTAAACGCGGGGAATCTGGGGCTAATGTTGTCCTCGAACTCTAAGAGAACTCTGACAATTGTAAGCTTTAAAACCTCAGTCAAACCTTTTCTGTTGGCCCTAGGTATTTTATGGATATGGAGGATGAGGGCGTTTAATACTCGCCTTCCGCGTTTGGGACAACCCGCTCTCATCGACATTGTTAGACAAATGACAAACAACAGGTTATAAATAGATATAAGTATAACGAATTGATAAGGACAACACTTACAAAATAATACAAAACTTGATCACTCAGAATTCGCAAAACCTTCATTGTAGGAATATGAAATTTTAGCACACCCTAAAAGACCATTAACCAATCGTACCTTGTTCAACTTTGTCTCCACTTGCATATGCCGACTTTATAAAAATTTACCTTTAGTAATTTAGAAAATAGTTTTATGTTCTAATTGACAAATTACTGGTCATCTTCACTTGCCTTTATTCACTTATAATTAGGAGGAACAGGGCGGCTACAGCTGTGCGTACCGAATATAACATAAAAGAAGGGAGGTAAAAATTAGTCCAAATATGAAACAACTGTGTGAAGTCATGTGCATCGCTTTGTGCCAGTATACGGGTTTAGAAGTCATTTGAAATATTTGAAAAGCATCATTAACAATTTTTTTTAAATAAAAAAAAAGGAAAACGCACAACGTTGACCTGATCGTCGATAAACCTAAACTTCAACGTGCTTCTTTTATTCTCTATTTCCAACACACACAGCCCTTCATGCAAGCCGACATGATTCGTTCAGTGTCGGCTCGCACCGATAACAAATATATTTATATATTCACCAGTTCAGTTCAATCAAACTCAAATTATTTTTCATCCTTACTCGCCTTTATTCACTTATAATGAGAAAGATGAAGGCCGCTATAGCGGCTCTTCGAAAACAAAGCAAATATGACAAATAAACGAATTTTCAGCCGATTTATTCAGAGTAATTTAATCCGAAGTATCACAGACCAAGATTTAGAGTTACGAGAAGTTGGTTTTCTAACCCCCCCTATGGAGGGTTTTTACATTTCGCCGTTTTACTTCTAAACTAGTGTGATTTTTGCAACACATGTATATAATTATATTCTGAATAGTCTTTTTCTGCAAAACAATACTTAGTCAATTATTTTTTTCGCATAAAAAGTAAATTTTTGCTACCTCTTTTTTAAATTGCTACTTCTTTTACAGCATTTACATCAACTGTTCAATTTTAAATCAACGTATAATACATTATATGAACCAAAAAACTATCATTCAGTTTTTTCCTGTTTGTCTTAGTTTTCTTGCAAAATTGTGTTAACGGTCAAAAATAAAAATAAAAATGAGTCAATATAGTGAAATATCAACTTCTTATAACTATATCTAAAAAATGAAAAAAAGATATTAAAAACAACTTACAACGCGAACAGCTGCATTAAAAACCATATAGACAAAAGATGCACGGCATGGATTAACATGCGCGGAAACATCTTGTGCACAAATGAAGAGGGAGACTATATTTAGAAACAATTTTTGGAACTTTTGCCTGCAAAACTAGTGCTGGTAATTCCGCGGCCAACTAAACTAAGTGAGGATTGTTTTCGTTCCGAAACGTTAACCACACTCCGCTTGGGAAAAAATCTGTAAACGATAGATATTTAAGTTATAGTCCCCTTATTTGACAACATTTGACATATTTTAGATAAAATTGTAACCGTATAACATTTTAAAGTCGAAAAGAAATCAAATAACAAACGTGTTTGCGCATGCTTGCACTGCAACACCTCGTCACACAAGGTTAAGCACAAACAAATATAACGACGTCTAGTCTGACTAGGCGTCTAACTGCAACACTATGTCCCACAAGATTTGCGAATAAATAATACAATCATATAAACTGCAACACCCTGTCCCACGGGGTTTGCGAAAATGAAGTAATATAAATGTATATTTATAAAAAGTTTTAGCAACACGCAGCCCACATAGGCTTTTTGTTTAATTAGAGGCATCTAATAATATAGCCAGAATTGGTCAGCGAAAAATATCTGAACCGCACAGGGACTTAATATTCAAAACATGTTCTTAAAATGCCGCGATTATATCGAAGTTCTAACACTTCTTTAACATGTGGTTTATTGTCTAATATGAATGGCAAAAATGCGGCAGATGGCCACTTTGGAACGATTAAGGTTCCTCTAGCTTTACAAAAAGCGAAGGTGCTTGACGACACGCAGAACTAACGAAATCGGCGGCACGAGTCAGTTGTTTTCATTTGACCAAGACACCGAAAATGCGTCAACGCCGTCCCGAAACAAGAATAAAAGCGCTTAGCTAATCTGTCGACCGTATGAAAGGACACTATATCGCGGACATGAACTGACAAAATTCCCACGTAATTTGCCAGTCGTCGTAATCAAAACTTCGGCTGACATAAGGTGGTTTTCGCGAGGTTTCCAGAACACTGATAAAGATATGTTGAAGAACGTACACAGATTGTATAACCTCACAGCGGGGTCTTGTAACAGAGGATTGCGAGCGCCCACTTGAACGATATAAATGCAATTCTGGGTATCGGTTTTAACCTGAACGGATTGGTCTCTAAGGTCATTCGCGAAGGACAGAACAGCTAAGTAAATAGCCTGTCGTTCACGCCACGGCGAATAAAATAGTTTACGTTCATTCAACAGCTTGCTTTTACCTTTACACCAATTCCTGTCGGAGACCTGGGCAATTTTGATTGGACAGCCGGCTTTCCGAGAATGGGCTGGATTTAATCCCATAATATAAATAATGGGTCATTAATCTAGCGATATGCCTGAACACTGGCAACATGGAAGTTATTTCCCCTGTAATTTTGGCTAAACTTCGAGCGGTCTTTGCTTCCGAGTGGGACACCGCATCGGTAATTCAATTAAGAAGATCGTCGATTTTTCTGGCAGGAATTGCGAGTGTACCATTGCACAAATCCCATGAAAAAACAAGCCACTCTAGACTTTGAACCGTCTCGAAAACGGATTTATCCGCTTTTAATATAAAAAAACCCCAGATTGAATTAATGCCTCTTTAACTAAAGAAGAATGGAATTCACAACTCCAGTAGAGGATATTGGCGGCTGGAACATGGTTGTACCTTGTGTCCTTGTCTCCTGTCCAATGAAGTCGTAGACAAGGGTTCGGGAGCCACGAGGCCCGCGGCCGTGGCTTAGTGGCAGCGTGTGCGCTTACTAATCCTACTCCAATTTAGCGTTCACAGGATCGAGTGCGTCTGTCGACCATCAGGTATTTGAGTAAGTCACACAATGTGGCTCCGGCATTCGCGGGGGTGGTTTTTACGAGGTTTCCACCCGGTTTTCCACGGTAATGAATCACAGAAGAGTGTGAAGTGGACAATCCGTCGTCATATAAGTGAAATACCATTGAGTACGACGTTAAACCCCAATCAAACAATCAAACAAACAAACAAACAATCGAGGGCCACGATTACTCGTAACGATGCATACCAGACACTATCCGAGATATTCCCTGTCTTAAGTGAAACCTTGGTGAGAGGTGCCTTCCCGGGTAGCTCTTGTTGTGTAACCGTGGTACATGGTATTACATTAATAGTTAGGAGCAAGGTTTATACCGGTAAAGTACTAGTAGCCCCTATAAAGAACTAATTGTATCGTGGATTTGGGTTTGGGGTTTCAACACAATTGAAAACAAAATTTGAAGTGGATGCGGTCTTGTTTGTTTTTATATTACCCGTAAAATCTAGTGACATTCGAAATCTCACGGGGTGACGGGATTTATCCCCTGCAAATTGACCTATCAGAACACAACGAATTTGGTTGGCGGTTAATAATGTGCCATGTACATGTCTACCTGTGCCTTTTGTAACTTCGGCAATCAAGTTTGAACTATTTAGACATTGGTTAAATAAGAACATTTCGCTGCATATCTACTTTAAGTTTTTGCTGGACGCCTTGGTTGATTTTGAGGAATACAATTTTTCTTAACCCATTATGATACAAAAGCCATGTCGGAAAATTATATTGATTTATTTTTGGTCAACTTTGCCAATTGAATTAGAACAGAAAAAAAAATACAGCACATCTCTCAGCTTTATTTCTCAGAGTATAGTTGTTATACCGCCAAATTCTATAGTGTATGCAGTAGAGTAGCTCTTGGGCTAAAACAGATGTCTCATTTTGTTGAAATTGTGCTAAGAAAGATCACGTTGAACGCTTTTCTCCGTTTTCTCCGAAATCATTTAAGAATGGATATTATATCTTTATTAAAACATTTTAAAAAATCTAGACCAAACTTATCAAAATAGGCAGCATTTGGATGCCCGGAATGTCTGTTTAAAAATGCAGCAAATTTAAAGTCTCTGCTGTGAACTTACTTCGAGAAATAAGCTTTCTATGTAGAATAATCCAAAAGATGAAATATCTGAAATAGGTATGTTAAGGTTGACTATGGAATCGTGTGTACAATTGATATAACAGCTCTTTACTCTAACAAACACTTGACTTTATTGACCATTGGATCAACACCTTAACATACGACAAACACCCCACAGTGGGGTTTAACTTTGCTGTGATAATACTATTAATTCGCAGCACCTTGTCAATGACTTTAATATGTTTACTGAAAAACTAACTTGAAGGCTTTAATTTAATTATCTTTGGTAAGAATTCCGATTTGATATGTATGGTTGCCGAGAACTGAGTAGTAATAGGGTCTGTATGTAATCTTTAATATTCATAATTTGAGTTATGAATATTTATAAGTGTATAATGAGTAAATATGCTAATGGTCCGCCATTTTGGATTTGAAAATGAATGCGTATATGGGTGTGTATGTCTCTTTAAATATTCATATCTCTGTATGTCCTCATAAATTAATTAAGAATATTCATCAGTACTCAATCAATCAATCAATCAATCATAGGGAAAAGCGTGGATTGATATATTGGATATGAATATGAATGAGTATATATGTGTGTATGTCGTTATATTAATATTCATATCTTCGAATTCTGTTTATAGATATTCATAACTTAATTATGAATACCCATGAGTACTTTATCAATATTCGTGCGTTCATAAGATAAAGCGTGGGCCGACATCTTGCATATGTATATAAATGACTCAAATTTTGAATATTTATTACTACATACAGATCTTATTACTACTGCTGCCATGTCGATTTTTTCCGTTTTTTTTATAATATCGAAAATTAATTTAAAACAAACTGATTATGATAAAAGTGAAATTAAAATCAAATTTAAAAAAAAAAACAAAACCCAAAACAAAATGAAAACAAAATCAGAATGAGAACGAAAACAGAATAAAAAGAAAATGAAACCAAAATATTAAGATAGTCCGTATGTATTTAAAATAAGCTTTACTTGGTTTAACTATGTTGAGTGATAAGTATTTCAAACATAAATCGAAATAGAACAGCACTCGGTTTACATTCCTTGCCATGTAACACTCTAGCCCAAAATGACCGAAGTCTTGTATAGATCTTAACTAATAACGGGTAAAATCCGAGCTTTCCGTACGCCATAAAATTTGGAGTTGTTTTTTTTTAATCGGAGTAACGTTTCAAGGAATTGTTAGTAAAACGTTTCAATCAAAGTTAAATTAGATAAATCCCAAACTTCACAATTATATTTTAAAATGGGTAATACTATTCTATCAAACAGATTCAGTTGACAGTCTATGGGTAAATTGTGATTTTTTTCTGTGAAATAAGCTGTTTTATAGCAGGTGTGAACTTGTCATTATAATTCAGCAGGAATCTTAAGTAACATCACGAATCACAAATATCAATAGGACAACCGTTTGTAGTAAAAAATTACAATCTTAGTTTGATCACAGTAATCAGCCCAAATTTTTAACACATTTTGTATATTGATTCTGCAAACAAAACACTGACATCAGCAAACAACAAAAGCAAACGGTTTACATAAATATCTAGTTTTTCTTTCAATTCGTTTTGTAAATAATTCAACCCACGTGCGTTACAATTTTCTAAGACGCCTTCAAGGCCATTAACATAGAGGGGAAACAAAAGCGGTGATAAGTTTTCCCTTTGGCGGACGCCTACTTCACTTTTTTGTTTAACACCCCGCTACACATGACTTAATGTACTTATACATTTCTCGCACTAGTCGAAAACATTTTCCATTAACACTTTCTTTGATTAACTTATACCACATTCCACCTCGCCCAACATTGCCAAAGGCTTTGCGAAATCAACAAAAACACAAAATAATTCTCTTGCACATTTGAGAAATTAATCAACAATCAGGTGTATCACAAACAAATTACTGGTAGAATAGCCGCTTCTAAAACCCGTCTGAGATTCGCTAAAAATGGCATTGTTGTCGCAGAAATTAGTGAGTCTACTATTAATAATAAATGTAAATAATTTACCCAGGCATGTCCGTATTGTTTTGGGTCTGTTAGTATCTGGGTTGTTAAGCTCTCCTTTGTTTTTTTTATATAAAGGGCGTATTGTACCCACTTACCAGGTTTCAGGTATTCAGTCAGCATGAAGTGTAATGTTGAATAGCTTTTGGTATATTGGTAACATGAGATTATGGTATATTGGTAACATGAGCTTATGGTATATTGGTAACATGAGCGATTGGGAACATTTTATGTGTTCATATAGCATGCCAACACACCTGTTATTTTTGTTATTTGTCAGCTTTGCTATTTTTCCTTTACTTAATGTTAAAATAAGACAATTTAATATTACTATAGACTTACAACTTCAAATGTTTGCCAAATGATAGTGCCCATATTACTATATACATCAGATTATATGGGGGATCGAATATACTAACCTGATCGAAAATGTTCATTGTCAATTACTGAGAACAGTACTATTTTGTGGAAGTAGCACTAATAAGATTAGTTATTTATTGTACAACTCTGTAGTTGCAACCAATCCTACATAGGTGAATCACTAAGCCCTTTCAACATCAGATTAAAAACAACACAAGACTTCAGTTAACAACAGGACAATAAATCTCTTATAGCCGAGCACTTCTAACTATTATTTCAATAGAAGTCAGGAGATGTCTACTCCTTTTTTGTATGTATATTCATGTCATTGATTAACAATTTCAAATGAATCGAAGGCAAATTCAAAGTATGTGTTGGAGGGGGGGGGGGGGGGGGGTATAGTAGGGCAGGCTACGATCCCATGACAAATTATGCAAGGGTCCTGGGGCCGCTTAGATCCCTGAAGTTTTGAGAGTCGTCGGAGACGCGTTCTGTGCATTTTTTTTTCTGGGGGAGGGGGGATTAAATGCAATCATCACCAGTGAAGACTTCTTTCATGTTTCCCTATTTTTGTCCTGTTAAACCAGGTTTAAGAATTCAAGTCACACTAAACATCACCTCTTGTCGAACAGCACGCCCTTGGTCTGAACAGTTAGTTGCGTTCTGAAGTGGCCAAGCCGTTGCCACGAAGTTAACTCAACTATAAGACAGACCCTTGTCTCACACCTAAGACATGGCTGGCCATTTTCAACTTAACATTTAACTACTATTGTGTCATTCATCTAGACTATTAGTGTTAGATATACGATTTTGATAAACCAAGTATACGAAGGTCCAGGGACCGCCTGACATGTAGGAACCATGAATAGTCAATCTCAGCTAATTTTGGTGAATTTTCATTAATTCATAAAGATTGGTTCTACAGGTGGGTTCAAATGATTGCCAAGCATCAACATGTGGAGACCCTATGATATCAAACTATAACGCCCTGCTTAATATTTTACACAACTGTTCTCCAGGATAACTATTTCAGGGATTTGTCCTAGAATGGACAATAGTTCTGTGAACAACATGGTGAGCGAAGTAAACAACTTACTAAAGAAATTTGCTGAGTGGTATGGTTTAGAGCTTTCGTTTAAAACATCTTGATGCGAAGGTAAACAGAGATTGTCTGGTAGGAGACGGTTTGCATCTGAGCAGCAGAGGGACATCGGCTCTTCTCAAGAATATAAATTCCCATGTTTACATTCTGAACCTACTGTCTATTAAACGTAAGCACAAGACAGAAACTGACTGCTGATTCAAATGTGGTGACAAAAATCAGAAAGAGATAGACTGCTGGAATAGTTTGTCTGGACACAAGTTCAAATTTTGTGTAGATAAATAAAGGCTTGACCATTGGCTACATAAGGCTGTCGAATCATTTGTCTGTGACAAAAGATAAACATCACATATTGCACCAAACCCTTTAAAGATAAACAATCCTACAGTACAATGTATCTTTAGCTCAAGCCCTTTCCATACGTTAAATAACATATGTATAGAATGGGATAATCAACATGTAAATTGCCTATGTTCAAATCAGTGGCAAACTGCCAGTGATTTATCTGTAAATCAACAATCTGTGTTGAACTCATTAAATACTTGTAACGCCAATGTGACGAAACCATATAGCCCTGAAATACCCCCAAGAGTGAACGTGTATGTATGTGTTTGATAGATAATACCATCTTTCCTAAGGGCATACCTATGTATAGAGTAAATGAAACTGGCTGTCAAATTTTTGAATATGTTGAACATCCTAACATATATACATGTTCCGTTTGATTCATCTAAGTTTTTGTCTTTTCCGAGCGTTTTTTGTTATACATGTACCAAACGTCTTCAAATACTTTCTTCCAGTTTCAATATTTTTATCTTTGGAAATGCAGTAATTTAAACTCTGATGATGCTTTTGGATTAAATTTACCAAAACAAGGTCTAAACATGGGCCGTGCAAATGTGAGACGCCTGGCACCAAAAGTGGATCAACTTAAGATTTTGCTAAGCGTAAACGAGAGATTGACATCTCAAGACTCACAGAGACGTTTTTAAAGAAACATGATAGCAAAAACTATGGGTATTTGAAAGATAATATAGAAAATTGAGGGCTGGTAGGGGCACTGTAGTCTATCTCACAGATAATGCAACGTATATTAGAAGGGAAGATTTAGAGACTTCCCTTGAAATCATTTGGATTGAAGTACATCTCATGAAGTCTAAACCATTTATTATTGGTTTTGATTATAGACCACCTAACTCCCCTTTACAATCGATGACAGATTACGAACAAGATAAAGAAATAATATTTTTTTGAGATTTTAACACTTATCTACTAGATAAAGTCCTAAATAAATAGACAGAATGCTGAGAAACATTTACTTTAACACAATTAATTGATTAACCGAGCTAGATGTGGTAAAACCTAGCTTGATAAAAAATTATAAATATCAGTATAAATTCAGGCGTATTTTCTAAAATTTGGAATAATTCAAAATTGAATCCATTGCATAAGTGTGGATTTTTGCCCGCGGCAGAAAGTTATAGACCAATATCGATTCTACCTATTACTTTTAAACGGATATCACGTCATATATACGACTGGTTATTTACTTTTATTAGGTCACACAATCTTTGAATTGATTTACAATCTGGCTTTCGTCCTAAACATTCATGCTTCACTGCCTTAACCAGACTTGCAGAGACATGATATAAGGCAATAATCAGCACGGAAATAATAGGGCGTTTATGATCGATTTCAAGAAGGCGTTTGACCTAATAGATCACAATATATTTATACAAAACTTAGAATATATGGGTTTAGCAGTAGTTTTATTACATAGATGTCATCTTATCTCAACAACAGGTTTCAACAAGTGTCTCTGGAAAACAGCCTATCAGAACCATTTGTCGTGAAATCTGGTGTACCCCGAGGGTCTATTCTTGGACCTCTGCTCTTTATACATTATATGAATGATCTTGTTTTATGTATTGATAATTGTAATGTTGAAACATATGCAGATGACACCACAATGCATTACTCTTCTAAAAACCTAGATTCAATTAAAAATAAACTTAAAAGAGGGGAAAATACAACAAAAGCATCTCTGCACCCGATAGAAAATGTATTATAGTATATATTAAAATTTTTGTTGTTGACCCAAAGAGATATCCTTGCTTTAATACTTGTTTTGAAGTAGACAAGCCTATGCTGTTCTCGGTCTGTTTTCGACGCAGACATTTCGTGAAACGAGTGTCAGAAATCAGCCGATCAAACTGAGTATAAACCAACTATACACTGTTACAAGGTTTGGGTCGGTCCGACCAAAATTTTTTGGGTCAAGGGGCTTGCGACCCTAAAAAAGCAAGTCAAAATTTTGGGTCAATTTACTGTACCCAAAAATTTTGGGTAGAAACCTTCACATTCTTGGCACCGACCCAAAAAAATTGGGTTAGTGCTTTGTTTCGAGCCAAACAAT
>JAQQZZ010098004.1:5480-16784 GCA_030265115.1 Mopalia vespertina | reverse complement strand
CTCTCATGATAACGTAACAGCCCAATTGGCGGAGGGAACCACCCTCGACGCCACTGGCAACACACAAAGACAAGACAGGACGAATACAGGACAATCACAGGACATAATACAACGACATCCCAAACAGATCGGGTTCATGTTGTCCCTTAGCCCTAAAAGTACCAGGGCAACACGAAGGTCCCTGCCAACCCTCCATGGATGTTCATCGAAGAATGCAGAAATTTATGACATTCGCCTATGACTCAGATTGAACGATCGTGCAAGATGGTAATGACATTTCTATACCTGGGAGAACTGTAAAGCAGTTTGTGTGATTTCATTTTTTAAAAACAATTAAGAAATAGTTCTTGCCACGACTCTTCGCATGGACTTTGGGTCACCTCTCTTGACGTCAAACGTTGCCAGGACAACGCTCATTCCAGTCACATCGAAACGGTCAATGACTCTTTAAAATGTAAAAACTGGTTATCAAAAATTATTTTTCCGATATTGCTGTCATTACAACACAGCGATTTTGAAAAAGACATGTATGAAACTATGTTTGCGTCAATAAAATTTGATTTCGTCAGACACTTTGTTTTTATTCAAAATAAGAAGTGGAGGTGGCACTAGTTAGATTTTGCATTGCCCGTGAAATGTTCAGCATTAAACTTCTCACCGGGTGTACGGGCTTAAAGTTCCTGGTAATTGACTAATATTATTCATACACCATTGTATGAAGTCGAAAGATCAAATCTTTAGCCACCAGTGTATAAGTACCAACATTGTGCGAGGTTCAGAAGAGCAACTATTTGAGTCACCTTTGTATGAAGTACACGAGAGCAATTCTTTGAGCCACCTTTGTATGAAGTACACAAGAGCAATTCTTTGAGCCACCTTTTTATGAAGTACACAAGAGCATTTCTTTGAGCCACCAGTGTATAAGTATCGGCAGAGTAATGGTTTGAACCCACATTTAATGAGGATCAGCAGAGTAATCGATTGAGACACCATTGGATGAGGAGCAGCAGAGCAATTCTTTGAGCCACCAACGTATGAGAATCAGCAGAGCAATTATTTGAGCCACCTTTGAATGAAATACACAAGAGCAATTCTTTGAGCCACCAGTGTATAAGTATCGGCAGAGTGATTCTTTGAGCCAACTTTGTATGAAGTACACAATAGCAATTCTTTGAGACACCAGTGTATAAGTATGGGCAGAGTAATTCTTTGAGCCTACTTTGTATGAAGTACACAATAGCAATTATTTGAGTCACCAGTGTATAAGTACCAACATTGTGCGAGGTTCAGAAGAGCAATTCTTTGAGCCACCTTTGTATGAAGTACACAAGAGCAATTCTTTGAGCCACCTTTGAATGGAATACACAAGAGCAATTCTTTGAGACACCAGTGTATAAATATCGGCAGAGTAATGGTTTGAACCAACATTTTATGAGGATAAACAGAGCAAATATTTGAGCAACCATTGGATGAAGACCAGCAGAGCAAGTGATAGTGATGAGGACAAAGTGTTACCAATACATCAGCCGACGTCACCTCATGTTAACAAATCAACTGGGCAGAGAAGTTACAAATTCTAAATATCTATATGTGGGACACTATACATTAACTATAATGTTGGAAAACATTATTCATTAGTGTTTCCAAAGCTCCAGAACACAATTGTAATCTGCTTGAAATGACCATTTATTGGGACACTTAATTGCCACGAACAATTAATGACTCGGTAAATAGTTTGCGCATTGACTACCGTGAATCGTCCTACATAGACATATAAGACGTCGCATTTCGCATTACGGTGTTTACGTGGTCAAAGAAAAAAAATCTGCAATTTTAAGTCCACTAGTAAAATGCCATTGAATGTGACAATTAACAAACAATTATTAATTATAAAAATACTATTGCATGAATCTCACACTTTTCTTTCGGATCGAGACGGGACAACAGCGCGTCTGAAGTCGAAAACTGACAGGAATTGATTCTGAGAACATATGGCCGAGTCCTTGATGATTTGAAGCACAAGGGATTCGCTTTTTCTTGATTCAATATAGCTAAATTATTTCTGTATGTTTTATGTTCAATTAACTGCCTAATCTCTTGGTTGTTGGAAACGGAGTTATGTTCTTCAAACCGCTATAGATTGTTCCCAGGATACCAAAATATGGACGGGCGTGCGTCCATTATATAGGTCACAATTTCCATCAGAAATCGAGTTCATTATTATTGGCATATACTCTACCGATAACTTAACTGTGTGACGACTTCAACAAAAGAATGCCATTGTGACTCTAATTGCCTTTGCCATCAATTTGAATATATCTGTCTACTCCACCTGTGGTTAAAGGTGCGTTAAGTCGGCTAATTAGGTTGTCACACATACAGCCATCTGTTACAATTCTCATGAGTTATATCTACATTGTTAGACTGTCCACACATGCCAACAGCAACACAAACTCTAAAACAGTCACGAATGTCCCAATGTTCCCACTAGTGTAATAACAAACGTATATGCTTCACGCATTATATATGTGGTGCGACCACTCTCTTTAACCCAAAGTAAACTATATTGTTTAATATTTTCTAAGTAGACAAAAAGCGATATTCACTACAGACCAAATTCGCTTTTCCCTTTTGTTAAAAGTCAATGTTTTGTGCAAGATTTTAAGCACCGGTCTACATGGATGATGGAATTATCGATAATAAAGCCCACATGTTCAATATTGTAGCAAATTTACGTGCATGAGTAGTTTTATATTGGATGTGGGGATATAACTAGGATATTAATCTCAATCTATATTTTTCTTTAAACTAGTCTTGCTTAATTCTAAGAATAATTTAGTTATGTCCTTAAATCGGGAGCCATCTGTACCATACCGGGACGGTTATATCAAACGTCTCTCATCCTGTTATCATACAAATACTTCCTCGTTCTGTCAACTTTGTCATCTGGGGGTGGGCGGGGCGAACATGCACACACGGTTTATTTATAACTTTTTCTTTCGCTAACCGGACCGGAAGTCAAAATTAAAGTCAAAATGATCAGTCCTTGTGTTACCTAACAAGGCTTTTTTTGCTACAGTAGTGCAACAAAAATAAGTAAATAAAATAATAAACAGTAATAATACATCACAAATTACAGCATGATACTGAAGGTTTTAAAGCATTTTGTAATAATGTTTGTTTGTGAGGTTGGATTGATCACGGCATTTAAGGCTATTTCATATTCCCAAGGCATGCCATCCCAATGGGCGAAGAAAGCCAACCTCGACGCTACTGCCAACAAGCAGAGACAGAGACCAACCATGACAATGACGAGACGAAGTACAAAACCATGACAAATGGATCGACTTGATGTCGACCCGCAGCTTTGAGATATGAAAATAAGTGATGTTGACCTGCAGTCAATATAAGTCAAGGCTGCTTATTAGTAATGGATAACAAACATGAGAGTTCGTGTAAACTGGTAAGTACTCTGCAGTAATTAGTTTTTTTCTGTAATTATATGGATGAAACAATCATTGCTTATCTCAGGTAATTTATTTTCCGTTATCGATTCATCCCGCCCGGTTCCACCGTAATGAGGCAAGGAACAGAGTGAAGTGGACAATCCGTCGTCATATATGTGAAATACCATTGAGTACAACGTTAAACCCCAATCAAACAAGCAAAAACAAACAAACAAACAATTATTTATCCACTGAATGAGAACAACTTAACAGAAAATTTAGGACTGTTTTATCTCCCTCCAACCACCAGCGGCTTATATGGATCACCACAAGCTTGTTGTCAGATATTGTCACGTTTACTGCCATTTCGGCCGTCAGATAGAGTTCAAAGCGAAATAGAGAAACCGAGAGACTAATGAAATTCACATTAGGAGTATATAGTCCTTGCAGATAGATCATGGTAAACATCAGATTAATTTTTGTGTAATGATCTTAATAATGGTTTATCCTGATTGTATGTTACATCGGTGATATTACTTTTCTGCCGTATTCCTTGAATACAAGTTTACTATATTCCACCGATCTCACCACGAGCAAGGGGTATATGGCACAACGATTAAAGGCGATCGCTTCAACTAAGAGTATTATCTACTCCTTGTTTGACAGAAATATGTTTCGACCATAAAAGGGTCAGAGATATGCCTGTCTGGATAAATTATTGTTTCAAAAAGGTTGATAAAATCTGGCTAAATTACAGGATGGCTGCGAAAATTTTAGTGTGTTAAATCAGTTATTTCGTGGCCACATTTTCGATGCCAACATTTTAAAGGAGAAATAATACTGTTTAACATCTTCTTGTTACCCATTTGTTTGAATTTCGTTTACAACTCCGTCTTTTTCATTGTATGGCCACATAAAGCCACACAAATGTATAGATAATGTTGACACGGCTAACTCATCTCCTTATGGGATTGGTTTTCCTTGTAGTGCCCTAAAGAGATTACTCTTGAAAAAGACTGCATACCACCCTTTGTTTTACAACTGTAGGCCTTCTCTATCAATGCACCTGACCGTCATTCAATTTTTTGTTTTCGATTTAATAAGGCTCATTTGAACATTGTATCGTGATTAATCCCTGTGGTCACGGAACTCTTCCTGTTCTACCCGTGGCCAGTCACCTCAATTACAGATGTCGCTTTCCCATTCAATACCTGAGGGAGATGTTTCTTAAATAATTGGAAAGGAAATAAAACGTGATGTTGCACAATACAGCAAAAATCGCCTGCCCTATCCAATCACTTTGTTTTGGTATAAAAACAGAAACAGTAATCACAGCTTTTGTCATGTGGAATATAACATTCAATTGCACAAGTTCATGTTACCCTCTTTTAACAAAATATGCGCGGCGTCATAATGGGCTCAGGTAAATTGCTTTCTTTAAAATCAAGCCAGGTTTCCGCAATAAAGTATTTTATGTTAACGTCGAGAATGGCGTTAACCTAACTACCTTAAATATCTAGCCTGATCAACTGGAGTATTCCATTGAATACTAACCTTAAACATTACAGTAAACCAACACATATCCCTAAACTGATATTAAAGTAACCATTATCCTAAACCTGAAAATGACCCCATTAAAATGATTGACTTACTCATAAAGGTAGTACTTGCGAAAATGCGTTTTAATACGCTGAGAACTGTTTGCCCTCTTTAGCAGTTATGGCGAAGATAATCCTTTCACAAACGTTACGACTGCATGGGTAATGTATCTGTTTCTACTGCTTACTTGCCTGTGTGTTTGTTTGTATGTATGGGGTTATAACGCCGTACTTAAAATTATTTTATTAACATGAGGGCGAGCCATCCCAATTGAGCGAGGGATACCACAGGAAAGTGCAGGGGAATCACTAGACGTAACACAAAGATATCGCAACAGATCGGCTGCATGTTGCCCCTTAGCTACAGAAGTACCAGGGCAACAGTAAGTTATTGTCATCAAACACATTTGACTGATGAACTCGAAAGACTTTGTCATGTTCTGCGTTTACAAACATATATGTATTTATTGATATAACATGTCGAACCATTGCTCTATAACGAAATGGTACTTGTAGTTCAAGATATCACAAAGATACATTTTAAAAGTAGAAAACAAGTCCTTTTTGCTTCTTCAATGATGGATTGGGTATATGTTTTTCGGTTAAATATCTTATCTGTTTATGCTTACGTACTGTTTACCTATGAAACATGTTTGCCGGCATCTGCTACGAAAGTATGTGGGTCTTGGGATGGGAATAAATTTTCTGACCAAATTTAATAAAGAAAAAACACCGAAATATACACTTAACAAGTTGAATACAATGTCAATACAAGGTAATCTGTGTTCAGGTATATCACTCATTTATGTGTATTGATATAAATAATTGTTAAAAAAATCAATTTGAAGTATCGCGAACTACGTAAAACCATGCTGTCCATCTCACTGTCTCACTTTCAATATTGTTACAAGATGTATAACCGCTAACTGTATAACTGATATTTTGAATGTGGAGGAAGAAAGTTTTCCTTTGCCTTCACCGTGATTCGAAACTGGGTCACTGGTTGGCAGAATATTCCTTTTTGTCCATTAAAGCTTTAATAAGTTGTGCGTAACGCCTAGACGGAACAATAGTGCGTGTGTAAGCTTAGCCCCGCTTAGATACATGTAGCCCTATAACTGGCAAACATATTACGAAACATTTATTGATGCCTTTAAGAAAGTCGACCTTTCCTGTTAAATCAATGTTTACACGGTTATTCTGTGTGCTTAATGTTCCATTTACTGAAGGATGTCTTGGTTGTTGATTCCCGGTAAAGTTGACGAACAGTTTTGAATGGTTTCTAGGAAATCAACCTGATTCTGTTCTGAGTGCTCTCAAGATAGGAACTTTCATTAGAAAGGTCACATCTGTCACTATAATTTAACTTCCTGTTTTATAACATTGCATTTGGTCCTTACATTACACCTTTCCATACCACGCTGTGATATTTCAAGGAAGTTAATAAGCCAATCACAGCCAGTGTATCGTCTGTCGATCAACGATATTCCTCTGACTGGGTCTAAGTGCGAATTTAATATCTGTGTTAATGTATTGTAGATGTTGTGTTTGGTGCAACTATTTCATAAATCTTAGACAATTAGTAACAAAGTAAAAGAAGTAAAAATACCGCTGTTGCCTGAAGCCATTTATCTAGGAGAGTGAAATATAATGGCGCCCACCATAAACACCATTAAAACTGATGCTATCCTTCAAAATACATAATGTTGAAAAAAGTTATATTTGGATATATACAGTGTGCTATCTTTCTAGCTTGATGCCAGATGTCAATGCAACCAACATTGCACATATGTATTTCGTCACACCTGGTAGAGTGTACATTAATATGTATTGTTTTACTTGTATTCATTGCTCAACTGATGTGGCCACAGTTGGATTGGATTCGGCAGAGAAAGGCACAATTAATACACAAGTAGACGAGTTCCAGAAGAGCAACTCGCAAAGGATTTAGCCACAACTGGATGATGGTCAGCGGAGAAACGCCCAACTGATTAAGCCCCCAATAGATGAGATTCAGTAGAGCAAATGCTGAGCAGATATTGGGACACGGTCAGCAGACACGTGCAATTAATTGATGTCATAAGAAGAGTTCAGGAGAGCAATTGATTGAGCCTCACTTGGATGACGATCAGTAGATTATTGATTGAGACACACTTGGATGACGATCAGTAGAGCATTTCATTGAGACACACTTGGATGACGATCAGTAGAGCAATTGATTGAGACACCCTTGGATGAAAAACAGGAGAGGAATTGAGTGAGCCACCCTTGGATGAAGATCAGTAGAGCAATTGATTGAGACACCCTTGGATGACGATCAGTAGAGCAATTGATTGAGACACCCTTGGATGCAGATCAGTAAAGCAATTGATTGAGACACACTTGGATTAAGATCAGTAGAGCAATTGATTCAGACACCCTTGGATGAAGATCAGTAGAGCAATTGATTGAGACACCCTTGGATGAAAATCAGGAGAGGAATTGATTGAGCCACCCTTGGATGAAGATCAGTAGAGTAATTGATTGAGACACCCTTGGATGAAGATTAGTAGAGCAATTGAGTGTGACACCCTTGGATGAAGATCAGTAGAGCAATTGATTGAGACACCCTTGGATGAAGATCAGTAGAGCAATTGGTTGAGGCACCTTTGGATGAAGATCAGTAGAGCAATTGATTGAGACACCCTTGGATGAAAATCAGAAGAAGAATTGATTGAGCCACCCTTTGATGAAAATCACTACAGCGATTGATTGAGACACTCTTTGATGAAGATCTGTAGAGGAATTGATTGAGCCACCATAGGATTAAGATCAGTAGAGCAATTGATTGAGACCCCCTTGGATGAAGACTAGCAGAGCAAATGATTGAGCAGGCATTGGGTGAAATTCAGTAGAGCAATTGATTGTGTAGGCATTGAATGGGGTTCAACTGAGTTCACCAAATCATTGAACCACTTATCTGCAGGTGTATCTAAGGCAAAACACCTTTCCATCTTTAAGGATTTGTAATGAGTATAAATCTCAACTAGCTTGTAAAGCACCCATTCTATTCTTACCTCAATCCTGTATCATGTGAAACACAAAAGTTACCATGGTGACGAATAAAATTATCGCCATTGTCGTGTGCCAATCAGAATAGATATGGTACAAATCTAGATCAGTGTTTCTACATTTACTTCAGGCAATGTGTATAGAAACAGCATTCTGGACAAGAATAAACTCACCACCTGTTGGAATTTGAACCTAAAGTGAGATTGCATTTATCTATGAAATATCCCATGAAATTCATATATGGACCAAGTGTTACCAATACGCCTGCCAACATCCACTTGTGTGAAAAATTGGACGGAGACGTTACAAATTGGAAACATGTATATGTGCAACGCTTTACTTCAAATAAGCTTTAGTCTAAGAAAGCACTATGCGTTCGCTTACCCAAAGCGCTAGAAAAAACCCCGTAATTTCTTTGAATTTACTATTTATTGGTACCATTGCCAGCAACATTTAATACTAGGTGTGGACGGTGGAAAGTTTGTGCATTGCAAACCATGGATTGCTGGGATGTACATAGATATATTAGACACCGTTGTTGTCATAAGGCGGGAGGGGTAAAGATTAGTGTGGAGTATTTAACGTGGTTTAAGACCAAAATATCTGTAATCTAAGGTCAGCTAGTATAGAGTAAAACACACTTGAATATTGAATTGAACCCCTTTAAAAAAACATATACATAATACAAATGCCATCGCTGAAATCTCTAACGTTTCGTGCGAATATTAAAAAAGTTACCAATAGAACATATGGCGGACTTCTTGGTGATTTGAAGCAAGGGACCCGTTTGTCTCAATTCAATATAGCCACATCAATTCTGTACGCTTTATGTTCAATTAACTGCCTAATCTCATGGTTGTTGGAAACGGAGTTTCCACCAGAAATGGAGTTCATTTGTATTGGCGTATACTGTACCGGTAACTTACATTGTAACTGTATGACAACGCCAAAAAAAAATTATAATGACCCTAATTTACATTGGCATCAAATTAAAAATATCTGTATACTCCGCCTTATATAATTAGGTTGTCACACATACAGCCATCAGTTGCAATTCTCACGAGGTAGTAGTATTAAGGTAACGCCTTAAGCAGCACAATTAGTTTTACTTTATGTTTAATTAGATGATATACTGTTTTATGCCTTACACAATTTTGAATCTGAAGCGACACCAGGAAGCCTTCCAGGCTCTCTTGGCTAATTTGGTACAGACCGACCATAGATCACAGATACCTTTCCATTGTATAAACATTGTATTGAACTCAATCGATATTTTTATAATTCGATAAGATTTGGTTGTTCCAGAGGACGTCTCCATACAATCTTGCTCAATGAATATGGCGGCTGCGAGAGTTCTAGTATCAGTTATTTCCTGGCCGCGGATGCCTGGTGTTTAAAAAGAAGTAACAGCAGCTTTCATGGCACAGTTAACCATTTGTTTTACTTTCTTTGATAGCTCTACCGTGTTAACTACATAAGCAGATGCAGTCACATAGAGTCGCTGTACATCAATGGTCAACACGGCTTGCTCATCTCCTTATTCCGGTAAGGAATTAGTTTTTTTTGTAATGCCCTAAAGCATTTTCTCTCGTTAAGGACTTAATAACGCCCTTTTGTTTAACAACTGTAGGCCTTCTTTATGAATGCACCTGACTGTCATTCACATTTTTTGTTTTCGATTTAATAAGGCTCATTTGTACATTGCAACGTGTTTACTCCCTGTGGTCACGGCACTCTTCCTGTTTTACCCGTGGCCAACAACCTCAATTACAGATGTCGCTTTCCCATTCAATACCTGAGGGAGATGTTTCTTAAATATTTGGAAAGGAAATAAAACGTGATTTTGCACAATACAGCATAAATCGCCTGCCCTATCCAATCATTTTGTTTCGGTATAAAAACAGAAACAGTAAACAAAGCTTTTATCATATGTAATTTAACATTCAATTCACAAGTTCATTTTACTCACTTTTAACAAGATATGTGCGGGGTCATAATGGGCTCATATATATTGCTTTCTTCCAAATCAAGCCAGGGTTTCCGCAATAACGTATTTCATGTTAAAGTGTGGAATCGCATACATAGTAACCTAACTATACCTTAAATTTCGAGTCTGATCAACTGGAGTCTTCCATTCAGTACTAACCGTAAACATTACAGTAAACCAACACATATCCCTAAACTGATATCAAAGTAACCATTATCCTAAACCTGAAAATGACCTCAATAAAATGATGGACTTACTCATAAAAGTGGTACTTGTGAAAATGCGTTTAAACGTGGAGAACTGTTTGCCCTCTAGAGCAGTTATGGTGAAGATAAACCTTTCACAAACTTTATGACTGCATGCGTAATGTGTCTCTCTCTACTGCTAACTTGTCTGTGTGCTTGTTTGTATGTATGGGGTTATAACGCCGTACTTCAGATTATTTTATTTGCATGAGGGCGAGCCAGCCCAATTGGGCGAGGGATACCACAGGAAAGTGCAGGACAATCACTGGACGTAACACAAAGATATCGCAACAGATCGGCTGCATGTTGCCCCTTAGCTACAGAAGTACCAGGGCAACAGTAAGCTATTGTCATCAAACACATTTGACTGATGAACTCGAAAGACTTTGTCATGTTGTGCTTTTACAAACATATATGTATTTATTGATGTGACATGTGGAACCATTGTAACGAAATGATATTTGTAACTCATGACATCACAAAGATACATTTTTAAGTAGAAAACAAGTCCTTTTTACTATTTCAATGTTGGATTGGATATATGTTTTTCGGCATCCGCTACGAAAGTATGTGGGTCTTGGTATGTTAAGAAATTTTCTGACCAAATTTTATAAAAATCGCCGAAATATACGCTTAATAAGTTGAATACAATGTCAGTACAAGGTATTCGGTGTTCAGGTATATCACTCATTTATGTGTATTGATATCAATAATTGTAAAAAAAAAAATGAATTTGAAGTATCGCGAACTACGTAAAGCCGTGCTGTCTACCTCACTGTCCCACTTTCAATGTTGTTTCACAATCGATGTAAAACGGTTATCTCATACACCTGATATTTTTAATGCGGAGGAAGAAAGTTTTCCTTTGCTTTCACCGTGATTCGAAACTGGGTCACTGGCTGGCAGAATATTCCTTTTTGTCCATTAAAGCTTTAATAAGTTGTGCGTAACGCCTAGACGGAACAATAGTGCGTGTG
>JAQQZZ010097993.1:0-16785 GCA_030265115.1 Mopalia vespertina | reverse complement strand
AGCCAAAATCTATAAAGCCTATTTTTTTCATGAATTGAACGTAAGAGTGCCTTTGTCACCCAGGGCTTCTTTGTCTGTTTGTAACCTCTACAGATTACCTCTGGAAATTCTAACCCCAGATACGTAACCACAGATACGAATTACCTAATTATTACTTAAGTGTCGGTCCTGTTTGAGCCAGTAAGTTAAAGTACAGTTTAATGCTGGTTAATATCAAATGAAAATCTATTTTCTATGTAGTATTTTTGGTTTCAGATGTATATAGAAAGATTACCACAACATCGGGCATGTAATACAGTTACACATCCGTTGTTACGCTTCGCTGGGGCTTTCACTATGGATCTTCTCTTTTAAGATTCATAACCTAAATCACCTCAAATTTGTCCATAAAATTACTATTTTAGAAGCGGTTTAAAAGGAAATTATGTTTGTGAGGTAGAAGAAGAATTTGTCAGCTAGAAAACATCAACATTTATCAGCAAACATACAATTGTTCGATTACATGCTGTAATATTGTCACAACAAACAAAAAAGTTTTTGGATTTGTCATGGACGAAATTTGAGGTGACTATTAAAGGGTATTATTGCATGATCATTGAATTAGGCGGATGTGTAAGACTGGTACTAACACTTGGGGATCAAACGGTCTGTCAGAAATCATGTTGCTTTTTATCGCCCACTTTGTTATCATTTGTCATCTATCTGAAAAATAGATCCAAGAAATTCTTCCAGATACGAAAAAGCTATGGAATTTTAATTTATCTTGGCATTCAACAATGACGTGGCCCTGGAAAACACTAAACACCACTTTGTTCCCAAGGTAAACCTCTCACGCCATTCTCACCATGTGATCGCCGGCTACTTGATTAAATGTCATTTTTAACCCACAAAGGTGAATGTAAACACTTTAGATGACATCGGGGTTGATGGGATTGTTAAGTATACCATTATCTCTTGTGGAGTAAAATCCATGACCGCTAATCTTAATCTTGGCCGTTATTCTGTAGAACAAGACTAACCCAGAATACATCGACCAGAGTCACACTATTTAAAAGAAGAGAAAACATAAGAATAACAAAGTTTTAAAAAAAGAAAGAAATGAACAAATACTCAAATTATACACTATACCGAGTTTCTTGCCAAAATGGCATATTTTTGTTTTCTAGGATTCCCCTTAGCACATTGAAAGCCACGTAAATGTAGGTACTTAAAGCAAAATGCATGATAGATTTTTAAAGCCATGTTTTTTTGCATATTTCTGGCAGATGTTGGTTCAAAGGACAACATGCTTTAATTTCAAACAGAGCTGGGTATTAGATGACAAGAACATGGTCTGGAGTATGCTGCTTGAAGTAGTTGTGATTGCCGGCAAAGGACTCGCAAATTGACTTTTTTAAACATTATGAAAACAAAAACCCATCCTTTTCTGTTCTGTTACCGTCAATTTCAACAGTGTTTTCTGTGGTACATAATCAATCTATTACAAAACCCATTTAACATTGGACAGAATATGAGGTTTTTAGCTATTGCTCAAAACGTTTATAGGTATTGTTATGAAGTGAATTTCATAATACTTTTTATTTCCTGAAAGTTTACGTTTTGTAAGTAAAAAAGGCAATATTACATTCATTCAAATCTGTAAGTCACGTAGGGTGACATGAGCTTGGACACGACCGCCTATCGCTTGGTAGCTGTATAGTTGTCAGTCAAATACCATTGGTATGTTTCTTTAGTTCCTATAATTGGCTTTACCAATTGAAATTAGTCCGTTTAAAAGACGTTTTCGGAAAAGGAAACTAAATTGGAGCGAGCTAGAACTAGAGAGAGAAGGATAGTTAGGGGTTTTCGGAAAAGGGATCAAAATTGGGGAAAGGCTGAAATCGACAGACATCGAGATTTGAGTTAAGTACAAATTTGATTCTTTATTTTAAACTTGAGCTATTAGAACAACTCAACACTACCAGGATATAGCAAGGTTATATGTGCGTTCATTAATTGTAAATTTATGTTAGGGTTTTTTTAAAGGCGGGAACGATTGCCTTCCTTTTATACTAAAATTAATTATAATACTTTTAATTCGAAACTTGTCTTTGGGTTATTACATTGCAATCGTCGATTGTTTGAGGTTGTATATGATCTCAAGTGTACGCAGCTGTGAAATTCTTTTAAATACGCTTCCACTATATGGAACATCACGAAAAGACTTCAATAGTTTGCATATACGTAATTGAGGCTTTTATTTGTTTAAAAACATCTTTAAGGACGCTTCATTACAAATGATAGCGCAGAGAGAGAGTACATCATTACATATTGATGACAGAGCGTGTTCATTACAGTTTTCTCTTAGATTTATTTACGAAATGGGTCTGATGTCAGTTAATTTGTCCACAATTACGGAAGTTGTGTACATAATCTATCAAACTGTCTCATTGGTAAAGTCGAAATAACGTGACCGGAACATATCGCACCAATCTTTGTCCAATCATTCTCGGCTAGATGTTGCGGGATTACACAAATATTTGGTTTACGTCTAACTGATTTTATTTTATAGCGAATTCCCATATAGGTAGATAAGACACGATGTACGCAGACACTCTCCTAATGTTCAGAAGTTTGGGACTAAATTTAAACAGGCTTTCTTTAGAGGTATTAAATCTTCTAGAGTATTGTCCTAATATCATTGGCGTAGACATGTGTCTGGTATTCTATCCCCTTCGGGGGTATATTTCCAAACGTTCCAACCAGAATATCCTTCCTGGCATCTAGTCACGTACCTCCCAATGCTGGAACAGTCTTAGCTTCTGAGACAATAAAATCCTCCATTTCACGTAAACAAACTATGTTGAGGCATTAGTAATTCGAGTAAGTGGTACCTCTGATGTTCAACAGCACCATCTTACAGACGAGACAGTAGATGTGGTTGTTGATCTACTGTTATGAGTCCACGACCAGTCACAGCCGGATACAGTTGTATAAAGTTCACTGTGACCGAAGAAAATTTGTTACATAACTCCTGTAAAATTATATATTAATTTTGTATTATTTTTATCGATGCCAAAAAGGAAACAATCTAAACAGTTAAAAGAATTACCTTCTTAATAGGTAACGATACAGGTCGGGTGCTTTACTGTGCAGTTTAATGGGGATCAATATCAATACAAATCTATTTTATATGTAGTATATTTGGTTTCAGACTAGATAAACAAGATTACCATAGCATCTGACATGTAAGATTGTTCAACGTTCAAAGACTGGTAAAAAATACTTGGGGGTCGTACCGCCTGTCAACATTCAGCTGCACCTTACCGCCCACGTTATCATCCTCTGTTTACTGACAAAAAAACAAGATAATCTCTCAGATATGAAAAGGTCATTGAATTTCAATTCCCTTCACATTCAGCAATGATGTTGTCCTGAAAACCAGTAAACACCGCTTTGTTTTCGAAATAAAAATCTCACGCCATTCTCACTGTGTGGTCACCGACCACTTGATTAAATGTCCTGAGATCTAGGATGAAAATTTTTTCTCAAGTGGGGTAAATCAGAGCTATTAAGTATAAAATTATACCTGGATTTAAAAAAATCCTTAACCGCTAATCGTACTCTTGACCTTTATTCTGTAAGACAAGACTAACCCAGAATACATGGACCGCAGTTGTTAGTTCTCTCTCACACCAGAGGATAATACCGCTTTATTTAGGACGAGTGTATAAAATGCTCATCTACACGTTTTATGACTAGAATGGTGAACAATATGTACACCTCGAGTGGAGACGAGAGCATTGTCTATAGTATATCAACTGAAGTGATTGATGAAAACGGGGAGGGGATATAAGATGTTCATCAGACATAATGGTTATTGTTGCTGAGGTTTCTAGGTGAGGAAACTGTTTCGAGTACAGCAAACACAATGCTTGATGGTGCTCACGGGTTTAAGACATTTACGGCCTTAATTTTATCACAAGAACATGAACATTGAATATACAGCTCGAAGCGGTCGTGACTATCGGCAAATGATTCGCAAACACTTTATTTGAGGCATATTTCTAAAAGTCACATCAACAAATAAACATCAGCAACTAGTCCTGTACTTCACAAATCTGTCGAAGCTGGTTGAGCCAGATAACACAATCCTCCCTTTCTCTGTATAACGCCATGTTAAGACGTCTGTACTTCATATCAGCGACACGTTAGATGTCCATCAGCTCAAATCTAAACACGTCTTTGTTTGAAATATTGTTATTGGTCCACGACTAGATGTAGCCGCATATCTTCTGCGTACGACAAATCGTAAATAAGATACGGTAGGCCTACTAAATAAATAATTCTGTGTTTAGCCCTGAGACACTAATCGCTACCTCCCTGACGTGAAGTATATCTATCCTTTAAGACACCTAACCTCCCAGGAGAGAATCCCCCAGGCCAAAACATGGTAGCTAGATTGATTACTTGGTGAACCAAGCATAATTTGTTGTACCCCTATTTCTACACACATTCATATAGATTCAGTGTATCGATATATTATTGTAGTCCAATCAGACTAATACTGTTAAACCGCGCACATTTACATTCATGATGTATGTTAGATTATTTTTAGTCATGTAAAAGACCGTATCAATACAATTTACAAATAAAACCTTATATTTCAATATAACTTTAGAATCGGTGGCTGTTGATTTAGGTGCATCTTCGCTAACCAAGGGTTTGATTCCGAGCTACTCTGCATTACAACCCTTGGCCGATTATTCAAATATAAATAGAACTACAGCTACGCCCCCTGGCGGATGAAATGACCAAGTTTCGAGTTAAAGCGCTGATAACATATGTTGAATGTTGTTCTCTAGTTTTGACAATTTGTTTAACTTTGTAAAGCACTATTGGCGTATAAATGGAGAGTTAGTGTCTGCAGTGGTGGGTGCATATGCAATACTCTCCTTGAGTTGGTTTAAAATCCTGAACATATCCTTTTTTGAACGACACTTTCCACTTTCGTTATTGACCATCGCTGTCATTTTTAATAGCAAAGTCCTCTCGTAACACAACATCTGATTGGTTGCCTAGAGGTTCCCAAGCATCCAATCAATCGCTTGGAAGCCGAGTCCGATTATATATGAATTACCCGCCAAGGGTTGTGATGCAGTAGCTCGGAATACAACTTTTGGCTAGAGAAGAGGATTTACGTGTAACACTGCTTGAAAAAAGCTGAAATTAGATTGAGTAATTATGAAACAATCAATCAACAAGAAGTTAAGAACCTTCAAGAAGGCGTGATTCAGATTTACATTATTAGCGCTTTGAGTAGCCGACCACAAGTGTTCGATACGATTATTGACTAAAGTTTAGATGACGAATAGATGCCTTAGTCACGAGACCGTCAAATGCACCTGAATTTGGTTGTCATCACTTGGGCTCGCATAGCAAAAAGAACACACTAAAAACAGTCAAATAGGAAAATGTGAAAATCTATTACTCGATGAACCGGGGCCTACAGATCCAGGTCAACGAGGGATTCTGTGAAATCTTGATTTTGAACAGCCTGTATCACCAGGAAGGAAATGGTAGTTAATCCAACCTTCTCGTTCACAGGTTAAGATGAAAACCAGTTCTTTCTGACAGTCTCGTAAGCGGTGGAGGGGTTGAATATCAAAAGAATGCCTACAAGGCATCTTCCTTAACTCGAGCAAGCTCGTCAAGTGGTCTCCGAAGACCACCGTAACAGTTGATCAACAACTAAGAAACATCGATATCGACCTACTTCTAGTTCCCTTATAGGACATAATTAATTCCACTCCAGGAAAACTTGGGAGTATCATTGCAAAATTACCCCAAAAATATAGCTTGTTTTTTTTTTAACTAGGCCAATATAGTTGTAAAACAAAGTGAATTTTAATGCCCAGCAGTTTTCAGTCTCTGGGCACGCTTTTCTTTCATCATTTCACAAACCGCGGTCAAACGCCCCCCATATAACTATGATCAAACTTACTAAAAAGGACTGATATTTGAGTTCTACAAGCTCCTATTCAGCATACCGGCGAATGATTGATACAGCTAAATAATGTACGTAAGCCCAACTGCTATTGTAAAATCGCGCATGTTTGAAAATAAATTCTGTATAATACACTAACAAGATACACAAATAAAATATGGTTCATATTCGGGTCAGATCACTTCATGGTTTGACGTAATTAATGTATCCTGTAGAGAGAATAATTAACCAGGTGGAAGATAAGAACACAAAAATCCATCAGTGCCATCTTAATTGTCCATTGAACTGACAGGAATTCACATGGGCGTTATTGGTGGATTAGGATACAATGCCAAGTAAACTACCACAGAGAAAACACACCATGTCACAGATGTCTGAAGTAGTTTACCACCATTACACGTAACGTTGTCATGGAAACCATAGTATGCTTTAAAAATAGTTCAGTGAAACACTTCCCATTACGACGCCATCCATAAATTATTTAAATGTTTTAATCGACCTGACAATGACTTAGCATTTCTGTGTACAACAATATATCGCGTGAAACAATGACTACGTAAAGAATACACATTTAGGTAAAGACGTCTGTACTTCTTGTCAGCGACACGTTAGATGTTCATCAGCTCAAATCTAAACACGTCTTTGTTTGAGGTATTGTTATTGGTCCACGACTAGATGTAGCCGCATATCTTCTGCGTACGACCAATTGTAAATAAGAGCCCTTCGCTGTTCGTTGACAAGCAGCAAATCTCTACTGCTACAGCTGACTTAGATTTGTTGAACTGACTTTTTGTTAAGGTTTAGGTTCAATGGCCACGTGGTATGAGACGGTATCCTATACAAACAACCTGCTGACCCAAAAGAAATTGTACTTAGGGATTAAACCCATTTCCTGTTATTTTCGTTCCGATTACTGAGACACTAATCGTCAACTCACTGACGTGATTCGATCTATTTTCAGAGAGGTGGCGATTACTGAGACACTAATCGCTACCTCCCTGACGTGACAACGCGTTCTCTCGGGGTGATGTAGATTTATCCTTTAAGACACCTAACCTCCCAGGAGAGAATCACTCAGGCCAAAACATGGTAGCTAGATTGATTACTTGGTGAACCAAGGATAATTTGTTGTACCCCTATTTCTACACATATCCCTATAGATTCAGTGTAGCGATATACCAATGTAGTCCAATCAGACTAATACTGTTTAGCCGCGCACATTTACCTTCATGATGTATGTTAGATTATTTTTAGTCATGTTAAAGAACGTATCAATACAATTTACAAATAAAGCCTTATATTTCAATATAAGTTTAGAATCGGTGGCTGTTGATTTAGGTGTAACACTGCTTGAACAAAGCTGAAATTAGATTGAGTAATTATAAAAAAATCAATCAACAAGAAGTTATTAACCTTCAAGAAGGCGTGGCGTCATCTTATTCAGATTTACATGTAATAGCGCTTTGAGTAGCCGACCACTAGTGTTCGGTACCATTATTGACGAAAGTTTACTTGTGAGATGACGAATAGATGCTGTGTCACAAGACCGTCAAATGCACCTGAATTTGGTTGTCATCACTTGGGCTCGCGTAGCAAAAATAACACACTAAAAATAGTCAAATAGAAAAATTTGAAAATGTATTACTCGATGAACCGGGGCTTACGGATCAAGGTCAACGAGGGATTTTGTGAAATCTTGATTTTGAGCAGCCTGTATCACCAGGAAGGAAATTGGTAGTTAATCCGACCTTCTCGTTCACATGTTAAGATGAAAACAAGGCATCCTCCTAAACTCGAGCAAGCTCGTCAAGTGGTCTCCGAAGACCACCATAGCAGTTGATCAACAACTAAGAAACATCGATATCGACCTGCTTCTAGTTCCCTTATAGGACATAATGAATTCCATTCCAGGAAAACTTGGGAGTATCATTGCAAAATTACTCCATAAATAAAGCTTCTTTTTTTTTAACTAGGCCAATATACATGTAGTTGTAAAACGTAATAAATAATAGAGGCGAATTTTAATGCCCAGCAGTTTTCAGTGTCTGGGTACGCTTTTCTGTCTTCATTTCAGAAGCCGAGGTCAAAAGCTCCCCATATAACTATGATCAAACTTACTAAAAAGGACTGATGTTTGAGTTCTACAAGCTCTTATTCAGCATACCGGCGAATGATTGATACAGCTAAATAGTGTATGTAAGCCCCACTGCTATTGTGAACTCGCGCACGTTTGAAAACGTTTGTATAAGACTCTAAGAAGATATACCAATAAAACATGGTTGATATTCGGGTCAGATCACTTCATGTTTAGACGTTAATGAATGTATCCTGTATAGAGAGAATAATTAACCAAGTGGATGATAAGAACACAAAAAAGCCATCAGTGCGATCTGAATTGTCCATTGAACTAACAAGAATTCCCATGGGTTATTGGAGGATTAGGATACAATGCCAGATAAAATACCACAGAGAAAACCCACCCTGTCACAGATGTCTGAAGTAGTTTACCCTCCATTACAGGTAACGTTGTCATGGGAACCATAGTATGCTTTAAAAACTGTTCAGTGAAACACTTCTAATTATTCACACAAACCCAACTTATGAACACAGAGGCTTTATTGATGCACCTAAATGTATAAATCACAAATAAACTTCCAATAGGTCTATACAACAATAATGAAAAATGATATACACAATTAATAGGATAAAATGGCAATACATATTACAATAAATGACAATAAATATTACATTGAGTGAGACAGTGTCTGAATAACTACATGTAACAGTTTGAATAAAGTCTATACGTTTACATGCAAATATATGTTAGTAGTATAGTGTGAGCAGCTCAAGTCGCATGGATTAGTACATAATAAGGAAGGGTTCAACGTTATCATGTACAAATTGTTTTATTACATAAATAGTAGTGGGGAGTCATTTTGACTCTTGACTCTTTGACTCCCCACTACTATTTATGTAGTAATTTTTATTGACTCCCCATTACTATTTATGTAATAAAACAATTAGTACATGATAACGTTGAACCCTGCCTTATTATGTACTAATGCGACCTGAGTTGCTCACACTATACTACTTATGTTTTAGCCGAAAAAAACGGCCAAGCCAAAGGCTATATACAACCACCATCCATCAATTATTCAGATGTTTTAATCGACCTGACAATGACTTGGCATTTTGTGTACAACAATACATCACGTGAAACAATGACTACGGAAAGAATACACATTTAAATGTACACACAATACGCCATGTCAGAGAGTTGGTATAGTTTTTGTTTATGTTTTGGACTTATAGTGTTACCTTTCAAGATAGAAATGAATTCAGCTAATGCACACACATGCACTCTTATTCTAGCATTCTCGAATTTAACACTTTTTTCTGTATACCCTGTTCCAGATTGAGACTTATTATTATAGTTTTCAATTATAGAAAAACGGGGTAGCATCGAATCAACCGGTACGTTTAACCGTTGGTTAGGCGGGTGGTGAGTGCTGTTGTACAGACATCGAGTAATATCGAATGAGGCTTCCTCATTATCTAACTTCTGGGGCCTGGCGGCCCCTGGACCCTCGCGTCCAGAACTGTGAGAGTCGAAATAACGTATAATTCTGAAATAGGCATTTTAAGATTGGCTATTAACTCCGTATATATTTGATCTAACGCTACAGACTAACCAGATAGTTCATGTTTATTTTATTCACACTGGACATACATCTTAACATATGACAAAAAACCCACTGTGGGAAGCCTAATTTGTTTGGATAATCCAATCCCCAACACCTAGGCAATAACAATTTGCAATGTGGTTACTGAAAAACTAGATTATGGTTGAAATTGAAATTTTTGTAAATTTCAATGTACTTTTTAACTATCTTAAACTTGAGATGTTTAATTTGATATAAAGAGGATACAGATCCACGATTAGAGTAATGTAGCTCCTCAACGTTATTTATGAAAACACCTATGTACATTCCAGTGTTCGTAGGTTTTTATGGAAGGTTTGCGTTTTTTGTTATCCGTTCCTAAAACAGAAATTATACACTCAATCTAAGCTGTTATCGCTTATTTATACAATTAGAAGTTGAATATTAAAAGTTTTGCCGATGATGATGGCGGTTAACGTTGTTTTTTTTACAGATCTTAGGATTCCCAATATAAAATTCCTGCTAAGTTGGTATTCTTTGTCTTCTTCGACATAACTTCTCTCTTGTTATAGATTAATACCTATTATTTTTATTGCTGTTACAGGGGAGAACATCGCTCATAATATTCCCCCTTTAATCCATTTACATGGTGCATGTAAGAAATAAATCGGTACATAGTTTTTTGGTCTAATGACATATTAATAACGCAATAAATAAATAATCAACTGAACTGAACCGGCTCAGGTTTTTCCTTGACACCTGACTGGTCTGCGATCTGAAATGTAAACTCTTTTTGTGGGCAACTCTTCAATAAAATAAAATAATTACTCATTTGAGAAAAGACATCGCAACTGGCCTTGAATGAATTACAGTAGTATGTTACATCAGGTGAATCGATTGAGCGATTTTAAAAACTGCAACATAACAAGCTATGATCTTATATGGATGATTTGTCAGTGTTCAGTCACCAAACATTGAAAAGGTAAACTAACCTCATTGACTTTTTTGGTAATTCCAAAGTAAATGTTTATATTTTGTAATTTCGCTAATAATGATGTAAGTAGGACATTATAGTTACTATACAAAAGCTTGAGATAAATACCAAAATTTGGGATAGGAACATAATTAGAACAAATGAGATCAAGATGATGGTCTCGTGGCTTCTGTAATTATATAAGGGAGTCCAAGAAGCATAAAATTGTGATTGATCGAAAAGACTTTCGTTTAGGTCTAATAATTCAGAAAGTTTGGCAATGACAAAAAAGAACCAAAATAACGAAAACTTGCAATGAGCATATTGATTCTATTTGTCAGAATTGCGTTAAGACAAATACAACTTAAACAACAGATGTTTTTCTTCATTAATAATGATAATAACAATGCGTAACATTTGTAAATCTATACAAAACTTTTACATATTAACTTTTATGATAAAATTATTCGTCATTTCTATGAATTATTTAGGAATGTGTTCTTACATTCTGTTTAAAAGCGATATTTGTGTTGAAAATGTTTAATTCTTGTTGAATGGGCAAATGGGAGATAACTATCTTTAATTGTAGTCAGAGTTTTGTCCCTTGATTCTTTTGAATCCCACTTGCAAATTCTCAGGACTATCAACAACTGGATACTGGAGTGTGAATGTTGTCGTAAGATCAACCCATCTGACGGCATGCAGATCAGTTGAATTAATTCTGAATGGTTTGGTTATCATTTTTTCTATTTCTTTTCGTCTAAAACCGAGCAATTCGATTCTTTAATCATTGTAAATATTTCTCAAAATTAATCACACGGGCGCAGGGATGTCAATTAATTAAAGGCGCTGAATGATCTCATGTTTAAGATGAAGCCCCAGAGACATGTTTCCAAATAGATCTTAATATCCAGTAAGTGTAGGATACCTACGTACATCTCTTCTATTGTTTACTTACAAATAAAACATTATTTTTGGAGAGAGACAGATTGTAATTGATATGCAGCATTTGAGTTCTCCGTATGTCCGTGATAAATTAAGTAATATATTTCTTCAATGTATAATACATGACAAAACTTACACTTGTGTTTACATTTTATTACATCATTACAAAAACTTTCAATCAAGGGATAAAACTCTTACCACAAAAAGATACACTGTAATTATCCCCCTTCTTCCAATCTAAAATGCTTGAACATTTGATACAAAATTGTATTGCGTGCAGTGAATATTTTTACATTTCGTTAAAGTTGTGGTCAGCGATAGGTCTATGTTAGTTAGTATCTGTTTTTTTTTTTTTTACCTATAATCATTATTAATGACACGTTGATTTTCTTCTCAAATATGTTTAGTTGACTCACATGAGGTATTTGAATTTCCGCCGATCAGTTTATTTTGACTATATATTCCGGTTTTATTCAAACCATCAATAGTAAAAGACCAAACAAAGTATTTATAATAGAAAATATAATAATTAACGTACATATTTAATTGAAGTCAGTAGTATATTGGTTAATATATCGGGAACTTGATTTATTTCTTTACAATAAAAATAAACATTATTAGTTTCTAAATCAGGCGTTCGAATTAGTCTCACGTTCCGAATTGGAGAATTTTGACTTTTATTTCTTTGCTACAGATTTTGGATGAAAGATTTAATGTTGATTATTACAGCTACGTTAGTTCCAGATAACTGCCGATTTCCAAGCGCGGTCCAACTTTGGTTTAAATTTTCCAAAGCTGGTCAACTATTGAAGTTCATGGATTAATTGCGGTGTTTTTAACAAAGTGATACTACTGAAGTTGGTTTAAATAAAGCGGAAAAATAAGTCAACACGTATTAGTCATAATTATTTTCGAATTGTCGTCATAATGTATATTGTGCTATTCAAAGGAAGCTAGCTGTGAGTCAATTACCTGGTGCATAGTAATACAAGAGAGTAGTTTATACAATGGTCTGGACACCTAATATTTAGATGCAGTACAGGTAGACACTATTTTCTTTATAGAAATCACAATTATATCGCAGTGGGGAAACGGGTGGTTTCTTTAATGTATAAAACAGCCTAGATTTTATAATAATTGACTGCGAGATTTCCTGGAAGGATTGATTTCGGCAGTGTATCCAGACGTAGAGATACTCCGTCTCTGCACCCTTCCCCTCCTCAACCCCTCCCCCAACATTCTCTTCCACCGAACTGTTTACAATGATAGTGTGATACAAAATACTCAGGTGTCATGACGTCCGCAAGGACGTTTTGAGTTTAATTATAAATGATCATTCTAAAGAGCAGCATTCATTAATTTAACGGCACAACATAATGTTTTCGAATTGAGTGCCCACGCAATGTTTAAGAGATGGATTTATGAGTTTATAGAACGCTCACTAATCAGAGCTAATTTACCTGTACAAATCATTTCTTAACAGAAAGATTTGTGAAAATGATTATCACGCTGATAAGTGAACATAAATTTAAACTAAAAGGGCAGTTTATTTTTAAATATTTTATTTTAAATTGAATTAATAAATTAATAGGTGGGCACTAAATTCGAAAACAGTATGTCGTGTCGTTTAATAAATGGATGCAACTCTTTGAAATTTTAAATTATAAAGAAGGGCGTTCTACTCTGTCATTGTAGCTGCAAAAAAAAAACAATTTTTTGAAACAATCTCTGTTTTACATAAATAAGAAGTAACATCAAGGTTCTCTGTGGACACGGATTTTTCTCTCTAACAAGAAGTAGGACATTTGATTATAACCAGGTAATTGCTTACTTTCTCTCGGTAATCAGTCCATACGCTTCTATAGATGTAAAAAGGCTCACACAGTAAGTGTAGAACCAATAAACTTGTAAGACTCATCTTTCATCTATCCGGCTTTATTTTGTGTATACTTATCACAAATGGTTGTATATTACAATCATCCTTTTTTCCTCACTTCTTTTCTTCCATAATTCGTGTATCCAGACTGGAAATTCATTAACACAGGATGTTTTGATGGGAAAAAGAGCCAACAAATTATGTTGTATGCTGTATTTCGTAGTGAGGTATAATCTGGGTCTGTGTTGAATTTAGTCTACAAATGCATCAAAGCAACCACATGTAATTTTACAGAATGGCTGTTAATGGAGTCTCAATAGTAACACAATTCAAATTGACATCCTCGTCGCTCTAATGCCGCAAGATACTTGAATCAAATTTCTGAGCATATCAGATGTCAAAGATGACAGCAGACAAATCAACAACTCACAGCATTTCCATCTCAAATTTCTGACCGTATCAGATATCACTGTCATCCTTGAGATGGAAATGCTGTGATTTGTTCATTTGTCTGCTTCGATGTAAAGGTGGATTTTTGTTGCCCTCTCATTGAACTCATTAGTCCTGGTTTAAAGACTTGTAATTCTAGGGTTATTCATCCTGTCATCTATGAGATTCTCTACCTGGTCCTGTGTTATCCACATAACACGGCAGTCATTTAACTAGAAACTGGTCAAATAACATACTATCACAGTGTATCGATTACCACAATATTTTAATATCTTTCGTTTTCAGTGTCATATACAGAAAGCTTTTATGTTTTCATTTAAACATTTTTCAGATATCTGACCTTAACTATTATACCATTGTTAGTGTATGATCGAATCGCAGAACAGTTTATTCAGCTAGCGGATGATAAAGGTTAACTATGTCATTGGAAGTGACATTCTCTCAATGGTGGTGTCTGTGAGAGACATGAAATCAAGGGAATGAGACAAATTAAACTGGTGTCACTACAACCATGTACAGAACACCATTGAAAACTATCACTGCTTGATTAAAAAGGATTTTATTCAGTTAATCCCAAAAAGTGTTAAAAGGTTTTTTTACAGAAGCCAATTATTTCAGTCAGGCGCCGTTGACTTGCGTGTCAGTTCAGTAAGGTTTCTTTTACTCATAACGTTAACGAGGTCACTGTTATTACTTGATTGTCAATAAATACTAGTAGTGGGAATGAAGTGAAGGCTACTTTTTGTAAGTTATCTACAGCTCATAATCAATTTCACGACTGTATCCATATCCAATGAATAAATGAAGACTGAATTGGTAAATTGATCTGCACTTGAAAAGCAACAAATCACAGTAAATTGACAAAGGGTTTCTCTACGAGATGTCAGCCGCTTCTAACTGAAGTCCGAATGTATCAGTGCGCGAGCGAAAAAGATAATAGTGCACTGAAACGTAAAAAAGGGAATGACACTAATAGGCCTTTACTTTTAGCTTCTGTGAAAGTCCTTCCAAACACTTTTTTGGGATGATATGAAGGAAATGTTTCCCATGCGAGCAGTGGTAGTTTACGTGGCTCTGTACATGGCTGTAATGGAACCAGTGTGAATTGGTTAGTTATCCCTCATAGAAATCAGTCATAAGTGAAATTCACCTCCAATATCACAGGTAATCACTTTCAACTCCTAGCGGAGGAAATGTTAGAATTATATACAATTCAATTAGTAACTATTGTCTCTGTATATGCCTACAGAAAGCTATGTGAATAAATAACTACCAACAGCTGTACTGTTATTCGATCATGCGGTAAGAAATGGTCTAAAAGTCAGATATCTGGACGGACAATGTTTAAATGAAAACATAAATAAAACTATCTGTGAAGGATTCTGAAAGATTATGCTAATTGGTAAACTGTGATAATACGTTATTTGACCAGTTTCTATTCACATTAATGCAGTGGTATATGTGGATAATACAGGACCAGCTAAATTGGTTGGTGATTGATGTTTTAAGCCGTGTTCAAGGGTATTTCACTTATTTGACGGCGGTGTATCCTGACAGTAATTCACATTGGCACAACCATAAAATGTGAAGTGTTTTCATAAAGTTGGAAAGTTAATCTTTCTCCAGTGCTAAGTAAAGACGACATTGTTATACTCCAAACAAACAACCGTTAGCCAGAGGACGCCGAAGATGTCACAAATGAAGGGTTACAAATAATACAAATTGTTATAAACAAATGTACGTACTAGTTACGAGTAACTATATAAGTCAAAATACGCTGCTAGCAATCTGTCGACTAGTCCAGCAATAACCATGCTGCCATAGCCGAACGTAATATAATGCAGTAAGAACATTCTATATTCTCATGGAAAGTTTAATTGCATAAGAAAGGTAGGTTTCTGTTCTGTTTGGCTTTATCAGAAGGTTTCCCTTGATTTTATAGCCGCGTTCGTAATACGTGGCTTTCTCTGTTCAGTTTTATTCATATCCCAATAATTTTGTATTATAGTCATAATAGGTCAGAACTTTCCAGACATGACTAATCAATCACTCACAGTCAGCTCTCTGACCAATCTAATTAAAATCAGATCTCAAAAAACGCTCCCTCTGTTTTGTTTGCCGCTATATTGGGATCTCAGGCAATCACTCTACTAATAGTGTTCAATTAGGTCAAACTTACAGGGGTTCACGAAAGGTCACGGTTTCAGTTGTCCAATAAAAACACAGATAACACGAGGCCATGGTAAACACCGAATTCAGCCAAATAAAGCAGAAGTTGTCTGATTTTCATCTGTGTTAATGTTGTAAGTCGCATGTAAATAAGGAAAATCGAATTTCACTCAATGTTTATTATTTGAATGGTGTTTGTTGATTGTGCGTGCATGTATCGGTTGGTCATGTAAAAATATGTAGTCGGGAAATTTCGGTATGTCGGTCGAAATCTTCGGCTTTTACAAACCAGAAATGAGAAGCAGATCTGTGATTGGTCAATTTAAGAAACCAATCGACATCATAGTGGGGGTGATTGCATTAGATCTCAATATTAGCGACAAACAAAACACGGGGAGCGTTTTTGAGATTTGATTTTAATTAGATTGGGGTAGCATCCATCAAACATCAGACTAAAACTCAGCTGTTGGGAGTGAAGGAATGTCAATTATGGTAAAGGACTCATAGAAACAAACAAATCAGTACCCAGTGTACTCCATTATTTAAATGTTCACTAGTCTTGGGCCATGGTTTAGTGGTAAGTGAGTCTGTCTACTTATCCTATTTCGATGTACCGTTCACAGAACTCGGCGGGTGGTTGGAGGGAGCTTCATGTTGCCCTGGTGCTCTCAGAGCTAAATGGGAACAGGAAGCCGATTTGTTTGTGGTGTCTGTATTACGTCCT
>JAQQZZ010097982.1:0-16787 GCA_030265115.1 Mopalia vespertina | reverse complement strand
AAGATGTGAAGTGTTTACATAATGTTGGAAAGTTAATCTTCCTCCAGTGCTAAGTAAAGACAGCATTGCTACTCTTCAAACGTACTGCCCTTAGCCAGAAACTCCCTTTTAAATGGATCAGTGCCTACCTGACCAGAGGGTCCCCACAGTGTTATCTGGTTGCGAGCATTGTACTCGTACAATCTTCTGTCTGCGTCATTTGTACCCTTGGCTTTGGCACTTTCCAGCCATCGTCCGAGCAGGAAATGAGAGTCACTCGCTAACAGACGGTCAATGTCCGACAACAGCTCAGTGTATATATCAGATAAATGACTGAAGAAAAAAATAATACCAGAATTGTTCTACTTTAAAACAAAATAATAGCAAATGTAATATATTTTGGTCAATTTTTTTGTTTGATTGGAGTTCATACTCAAGGATACATTTATTTTATTTCTATGATGATTATGTCCACTTTTCACTCCGCCTTACTTACACATCAGGTGGAAAAATAGGAGAAAACCTCGTACAAACCATTCTGGAGTTGCTTTGTATGACTGCCTCATATAACGGAGGTCAACTAGAGGCCAAGAGCCAGTAAGTGGTGCATTGAAGGAGTATCAGTAGGTAGACACGCTAGCCACTGAACCACAGAGTTGGGCCCTTTGGGTAAAGCAAATAAATTGCTATGGATATTCATGTAGCAGGGACCAAAAGCCTTAATAAAGGTGCTTGATTTCCATTTAGTTTGATCGTTGTTTTACGTCCTATTTAATACGGTCTTTTCATTCAGGATGTTTGGACCTAATGGATGAAGGAAACCACACTCGAGGTCATTGATAACAATGAAGACCAGGATGTACATGTAAATTGGTTTGTTTGATTGGAATTTCATGTCATACTCAAGGGTATTACACTTATATGAAGACGCATAACATAATTATGGTGGAAAAAAACCTCGTAAAAACCACCCCTGCGATTGCGGGAGCCATAACATGTGACTCCCACATATACTTGAGCGCGACTAGAGGAATTTGAACCTGTGAGCATTACATCCAATAAATATCAGTAATCTGACACACCAACCACTGAACTATGTCCCAGGTGAGATGTGAAAGGACCTGCTAAACTCAACCAAATATAACTTACCTTAAATTAGTGTAATTTTTACTAAGGTAGGCAGATATGATAGCCTTGTAGAACTTTTCACTGACCAGTTGTAAGGCTTCACGACTGACATCTACTAAATCGTACCTGTTCATAGAAATCAATACATTGACAACGATCAGAAAAAAGCATGTAGAATTTATACAAAAAGACTCCAAAAACCACATTTTCCGCCATGGCAAAGTTTATGTCTTACAAAGTTAATGACAGCCTGATAAGGCACCTGTATATTGATTATGAATGTAAGTAATTCTGAAGAACAGTAAGTAATAATCTGTCTAGTGTCTTGACCAGTTTTTACTCAAATCAAACCTATTTTGAGACATATAGTTTTTAATTCAACATATGTTATAAAGGATACTATTCCTTTTTACTAGTTAAATTGCTCACATGATACTGATTAGTACCTGGAATAGTGCCTATCAGATAGTGCTATAAATTACTGAGTCAATTGAACATACCTGTAGAGGTCACTGTTTGTGAACTGTGGGGAAGCATTGAGTAGATTAGACCAGGCTAAGATCACATCAGAGGGGTCAAACCAAATCTGAAACAGAACGCATATATCACAGGGGTCAAACCCAATCTAAAACAGAACGCTTACATCAGAAGTGTCAAACCAAATCTAAAACAAAATGATTACATCAAAGCTTTAAGCCAAATCTAAAACTGAACGCTTTACATCAGAGGCTTCAAACCAAATCTAAAACAGAATGCTTTACATCAGAGGCTTCAAACCAAATCTAAAACAGAAGGTTTATATCAGAGGGTCCCAGGCCTCATTTTATCATGCGAACGATCGTCCAGGTTATGTGGAGGTTACGCAAACGAAAATTCACACAAGCTGTCACCGTTCATGCAAAACTAAGACCATGTATGCGCGGTCCGAAATATTTGTTATGTTAGACTGACCATAATCTAAGTTTATTTTTTGCTTCATTTATGATGAAATTTGATGGAAAAAAACTAATTGTTTTACTAACGAAAAGAACAACAGAGATCAATAAACAAGGCGAAATAGAATATGTAAGGCTGTGCTAGCTGTGACCTGGTTGGCTGGTTCCGGCTCTACAGCCAAAGCGCTGACATTTCACAATAAATGAAACCTAACTGGCTAATTTGGATAACTTTATAAAAAGTTTGCAATAGCTGCACCACATGTGCTTTGTTTGACCTGATAATGGCCAGATTAACTCTTTGTTGTGATGAAGACATGTATATACAGCTTACCACATGCTATGCTACAACAACAACACTATATATTATGACAGTCGTTGTCTTGTTTTAAAACCCAACCGCAGAGTATTTCCAGGTTTGTCTACTGGTTATAACGACTTTATTTGTGAATGACATATGATGTAAATCGGTAATCAGGGATTGGTGCCAGTTATAACAGTTTACGTGGTATATCATGGCACATTATAGGGTAGTTATACTCTGTATATTTATGTAACGTATATACGAGAACGATCGTTTGCGCAAATTCCTTTCATGTAACCCAACAATAGCTAGGTTACGTGGGAAAAATAAGGCTTGGGGGTCCAAATCTAATAGAACACTTACACCAAATCTAAAACAGACTGATTATGTTTGATGATAATAAATTAATCTATCTACATGTTTCGATATTCACAACATATATATGAATGAATGTTATACAAAACTTTGACTTAATGTTATAAGAGTGTGGAATTCAGTGTAATGTAATACCATCCCTCGCCTTAAGGAGAGGAAGCTATAATCCAAGCTCTATGAAGTGGATCTGCAAAGTTGTTTTCAAGTTATTACGCTCACAAATTTTTTTAGACGGATGGATGAAAGGAGAAAGAAGTTTTCTGTATGTGTTTCAGTATTATTGACGGATTGACTATCAACGCAGTACTCAACAGTATTTTTTTTTTAATTACAACAGTAAAAAGCCATGCACCTTGTCACAACCATAAAATGTGGAGTGCTTGCTATGTTGGAAAGTTAACATTCCTCCAGTGCTCGGTATAAACAGAATAACTTTTTTCAGAACATAATGTCTGTAGCCAAAATGCTATAAAATATAAGATTGACTGATTAGCTTTTAACGCTGTAGTTGTATATGACGGCAGTGTACTCCAACAACAACCATAAAACCTGAAGTGTTTTTGCTATGTTGGAAAATTTATGTTCCTCCATGGCGATGAAAAGCTAGCGTGAATATGCTTGAAACATACTGCCTTTAACGAGATTTGTTTGTTTGATGGGGTTTTAATATCCTACTCAAGGGTATTTCACTTATATGACAATGGATTGTCCACTTCAAACTGCACCTTGCCTTATTACGATGGAAAACTGGGAGGAACCTCGTAAAAACCACCCCTGCGATTGCCAGAGCCACAAGGTGAGACTTGCTCATATACCGGATGGTCCACAGGCGGACTCGATCCTGTGAATGGTACATTGAAGCAGGATTAGTAAGCGCACATGCTACCATTAAGCCCTGGCCGCAGACCCTTTAACTAGAGGACATAAAATAGATTTTGTTTGTTTGTTTGGAGTTTAACGTCGTATTCAAAGGTATTTCTCTTATATGACGACGGATTGTCCACTTCACACTTTTCCATGCCTAAAAATGGTGAAAACCAGGAGAAAACTTCGTAAAACCACCCCCACGATTGCCAGAGCCACAACATGTGACTCACTCATATACCTGAGGGTCAACACAGACATAAAATAGAAGAAATACGATAACTTACTGGTATATTGTTTAGCAACGATGGCCGAAGAACAATTCCATAACGCCCAAAATAGGCACTAGTCTTGTAACTGTACAGGCTCCTCTGAAACAAAACAATGATTTTTTAAACAGGTACTACCATACAAAAAAATATGTCCCTTGCTTGAGAATTTGTTTGAGAATAGCAAGGGTATTCAAATTTGTTTGTATGAGGTCTCTTAGACACGACCTATGTTTCGTTTCACACTTTCTGGAAAGACGTAAAACTGGTGTGTAAAGTGAAAATAAATCCACCATATGTAGGATAAGGACTGTTTTAGACAATCCGTTGCCAAATAAGTGAAATACCCTTGAGTACGATGTTAAACCCCAATCAAACAAACAAACATTTTAGCAGACAGTCTGAGATTTTCTCATGGAAAATAACAAGTTATTCATTTGGTAATAAGTAATAAATCCACTTACGGCCAAAAATGACCATGCCTGTTCAGCGTCTGCATTACGTCCTCCATAACGCCTAGCAGAATATTCATAAACCCTGAATTGAATACAAAAAGAATTCACTAAATGAATTATTTTTCCACATCATTAAAACACAGTTCTCCATAATGTGTTACTTACAGAATAGTGGAAAAATGGAAGTAGTAACTCCTGAAAGATGATTTTTATTAAATTACTTGCTAAATACGCTGTACTTGTGAATTTTTCAATATCTAATGATTGAAAGTGATTTTATGTTTGGTTGATTGATTGATTGATGCTTAACCCGGTTCTCAAGGATATTTCACTTATATAAAGGTGGTGTAATTGATAATCAATATCTACACTAACAATAAAATGTGAAAAGTTTTTGTAGTACTGGGTAAATCCTGGTTGGCTATAGGATGTAGGAACATACTGCCCGGGGTCAGTATTCACAATGCTACTTAAAGTATTTCTTAAAGTTAAGAAAAACTTAGCAAGATTTTCCAAAATCATTTTAATTACATAAACACTATTTTGCTTAACTCTGTATGATCCTAAACGAAAGGTTATAAGTGAAATTTGTAAAATATCAACTTAATTATTTCACATTTAACTTTTTTCAGGATCAAATGAAAGGTTGAAATTTGGCTAAATATTTCTTAACTTTAAGAAATACTTAAGTAGCTTTAGGTTGATTGATTGATTGGTGTTTTATGCCATTCTTAAGGGTATTTCACTTATATGACAACGGTGTATTCCAACAATACTTGACACTAGCACCGCCAAGATGTAAAGCATTTCAATAATGTTGGAAAGTTCATTTTCCTCCAGTGTTAATAAAAGACAGCGTTGCTATTCTTCAAACAAACTGCCCTTAGCCAGAGGGCAAGTAGCTTTAGGAATACAGGCCAGGGTCTCTAAATGGCAGACTTATAAAACTATTTTTGATTGCATGATTACAACGTATTCCTGAATGTTTCATTGTATAACAACAATGCCAGGACTCCTCCAACCCACACACTTCTTGGCATTGTTTTGTTCGATTGGGGTTATACGCTGTACTTAAGCTTATTCACTCACAGGATGGTGTCGAACTTATTGGCAACTTTCTCATATGCACATGTTTACAGCCTAATCAAGCCATTCATAAGCTATATCTTTCAACATAAATCTAGACTATTTCATTATTGCTAAAAGCAATTCATAGGTTATTAAAACAAATAATACAAGTAAATTAATAAAACGAAGGCACTGACAAAGCTAATGAGATCAATTACAGTTTGCTTGCGGTTTAACACCTTCCGTAAGATTATTAGGCCAAATGTAGGATGACAGCCAAATGGATAAAAGTTTGTTTGATTGATTGGGGTTTAACATTGGACTAGAGGGTGTTTCATGTCAACAACCACGGATTGTCCACTGTTTATTGCCTTTGGTAAAGCGATAGACAGCTAAAGATGAAACTATTATTAAATGACAAGAGTTTGTATTTATTTATCCATTGTAGAAAACCATCACTAAGTACAATTTGTTTAAACGGTAAAAAAAATAAAATTATATGTTACCAACATCACAAGCAAGTACACTTGAGTAAAAGCTGTACATTGTTCAGTATTTCCAAACCATATGTTTGCTACAACTTACTGCAAACATGTAGGCATATTTGCAGAGTGCTGTCTACCGTAAGAAATAGAACTATCAATTGACTCAAGGCAATAGATTCGTTTATTTGTTTGAATGTGGTGATTTTAGTACCAGTAACGAGTCCTGATATCATCACAGACATGTTAATTGACAGTGGCGCTCACTTGTTTTTTGTAGACTTTGATGTGCGAATGAATTTCTGATTGACTGCTTGTTTCTACAATAGTCCAAATAAACTTTTCCCCGCTAATTGAAACAGAGTAGAATGGGAAAGTCTCTTCTAACACATCTCAACCCTTGCAATGGAAAGATGAAAGGAAATAAGTATGCCATTCAACTTAACACAGAGAGCGGCAACAGGGAGCGCCCTCCAAGCACCAGTTCTGTATAACAGTAACAACACCAACAAACCTACCACTGTGTGATATTTCTGGGGGCAGTCCTCCAGGCGTTCTCATTCATGAATTCATAGATCACATCATTCTGGTTGATTCCCTCTGGGGTAAGCCCTGTCCCTACCATAGAGGAGTTGGGGAATGTACGACCAGTAAATGGACCCTATGTGGAGAAGGAAAAAAACTCTGCAGATAAATGTTTTAACATTGAAATATGAAACATTTGGATTTGTGTGATTGAGAAATGCCATACTTAAGGTTATTTCACTCATATGATAGCTTGCCAACCCAATGGGTGAAGGAAACCAAACCACAACGAAGACAAGACATGCCAATGACGACAATGGGTGTAATACAACGACATCCCAAACTGATTGACTTCACATTGCTCCTTAGCTTCAAGAGCACCAGGATAACAGGAAGTTTCCTCCCAATCATCAGTTGAAGCTTTTTGAAGAATAGGAAAAAAGTGATTGTACAACCAATAAATGGACACTGCAAATTTAATTAAAATTCTTGATGGCCAATCAGAAAATTCAAGGGTTTTTACCCATCCATATAAATATTATTCAAGATCCTTTCTGACATTATATTCAAAATATTCAAAGTAATCAGTTTATAGAAATAGTTTTGGCTTGATTTTAATATTCTATTCAATGTGTAAGGAGCCAATTGAAATTTAGATGAGATATTACTCAAATAGTTGAATTTCCAGCTAAAAGTTTCACATAGTAGACTGACATGGTGTATATGTACAGTGACATTGTGTATATGTAGACTGACATGGTGTATATGTAGAGTGACATGGTGTATATGTAGAGTGACATGGTGTATATGTACAGTGACATGGTGTATATGTAAGGTGGCAATTCCAAAAGAATGATGAAGATTGAAGATGGTTTAAATAAACTGAAATAAATGTATATAGTTAACATAAATTGTTCATCATTTTCGGATTGATTGATTGGTGTTTTACGCTGTGCTTAAGAGTTTTCACTTATATGATGGCAACAGTAAATGACACTGGCACAATAAAATGTGAAGTGTTTTGATATTGTTGGTTTGTTTGTTTGTTTGGTTGATTGGGGTGTAAAGCCATACTTAAGGTTAGTTCACTCACCAGCCAGCTCAATGGGGAAACTACCCTAGACACCACTGGCAATAAATAAAGGCAAGACAGGACAAATACAGGACGGTCACAGGATGTTATACAAAGACATCACAAACAGATCAGCTTCATGTTGCCCCTTAGCTCTGAAAGCACCAGGGCAATGTGGAGCTCCCTCCCAACCCTCCGCTTGATACTGTTGGAAAGTTAATCTTCCTCCAGTGCTAAGTAAAAGACAACATTTCTACTCTTCAAACAAAATGACCTAAGCCAGATGGCATCATAATTTTTAGAACAGTCACCATACTCTGATTATACTTAAAAATTTGCAACTTGTGGGCCTCAAGAAAAAATGGATGTGAACTGTACCGTATTGACGTCAGGCATGTCACCGTACATCTCTGTGTTTCCTCCGAAGTTATGAAGCATGCACCAGATAAATGGTTGTCCGTAGTAAGAGTTCGTGCGGATATACTGTGGGGTGTGCTCAGAAAACAGGTCTAACAGTAACATCTTACCCTGAAAACATATAAATCATTCTTGTTGACCTTTCTTTTTTAAACATAGTTGTGTAACGTATTATAATTTTTAAAGTCGCCTAAAAAATTACTTATTTGTGCTAACAGGCTTTGGTTATTGATTGGTCTTGAGCTTAAGGGACTATTAATCGTAAGTCACAATGTGCAGCAACAAAAGCTAACAACGTTTTCTATTTTGTTTGTTTTATGCTGCACTTAAAAGCAAGGTGTAGATCAATACTTTAACTAGGGAGCAGAGTTAATATAGGCAGTGAGCTAGTTCACCAGTCCCCTTTTCATTTTTTGTAAAATACAAATACTGTTTATACCAATATTTAAACTGGGTTTTTGGAAACTGCCAGACTCCATGAAAGTGGCTGTTATTGATCGAATACAGTTTCATGTCGATCATCTCTGTAAAACTGGGATAACCCAGCAGAGGCCAGATAAACACAAATGTGCTGTCAATGCTCTTTTGCGTTAAAATTGTGCAGTGCTTCTTGTCACTTAAAGATTGATTGATTGATTGGTGTTTTTAAGAGTATTTCACTTACATTATGTCTGTGTATTCCAACAATAATTGACACAAGCACAACCTAGATGTGCAGTGTTTCCATAATGTTAGAAAGTTGATTTTCCTCCAGTGCTAAGTAAAGACAGCATTGTTACTCTTCAAACAAACTGCCCTTAGCCAGAGTGCTTCACTTATAGATGAGAACAGTGAGATATTTTACAAATTGGTTTCTTTGTTTGTTAAGGGTATTTTACTATGAGGAATGTTGACCACTTCTCAATCTGTCTGATTTAAATACAGTAGAAACTGGGAGGAAGCTTGTAAAACCACCCCTATGAATGCAGAAGTCACGGCGTTTGACTCCCTTATAAAGCCAATGGCGAGTGGGGGCCTTAAAACTGTGGGCGCAAATCAAAGGAGGGTCAGTGGTCCGACTCATGAACCACTAAAATACCTTCTCAAATTCTGCCCGAGGCGTAATCAGGTTAGCCATCTGTTAATCTTGACACTAAAAGTTTTCTTTCCCTCATACAGTACAGCACCGGTGATAATCCAATAGAAGTAAGGTATACCTTGAGTCCGTATCATGGGAATTATGTGGTATTTATGTGATATGGTGTATAACTGTTACGGTAATCATTTTGGTGATGCATTAGTATCATTCATGGTTATTAACCTATCAAAGTAACCTTTGTTGGATTTGTTCGTTTGTTTGATTGGGGTTTAATGTTGTGTCCAAGGTTATTTCACTCATATGACAACAGGACATTGAATGTGACAGCCCACTGGGTGATGGAAACCCATCCTGGTGCCACTGGTAATAAACAAACACAAGACAGTACAATCACAAGAGGCCATATAAAGACCTCAGAAAACTGATTGGCCTCATGTTGCCCTTAGGCTCCGATAGCACCCAGGAAAAAGAAAGCTCCCTCTCAACTGCCTGCTTATTCTTTGACCTTTTTCATATCTTTCTAAAAGTCATCACACTGGCTGAGGGATTTCGCTTAATTAAAATCGATGAATTAACTTATGTTCTAGATAAACTCGTAGATTTAAGTTTTTAAATTGATCTTAATCTGGAGTTATATAGATACGTAAGTATGCCACCAATTATCACTAATTGCTGGTTGTGAACTTTACATAGTTTATTATATAATGATGCCGGGTTCCAATACCTGAACAACAGAAGTTAATAGAGCTTTGATCTGAGGCTGCTGCCAAAAAGCGTCCAAGAATAACCAACCCTGCATCAACCTTAATAAACAGAGGGAGTGGAGAAATTATAAGAAAACAACTAAAATACATGTACGCTTGATGGAAAATGAATGATTACTGAGGAGTTCATGAAAATAGTTCAATTTGACTTTATAGATCTTTTGAAATGATTTTAAATTATATAAATGGATGTAATGATTGATTTGTTTGTTTGTTTGTTTGTTTGATTAGGGTTTGACACCTTATTGACACCTACCAGCCCAAATGGTGAAGCAAACCACCTTAAATGCCACTGACAACAAAGATTTGTTTGTTTGATTGGGGTTTAACATCGTACTCAATGGTATTTCACTTATATGATGACAGATTGTCCACTTCACTGTTCTTTGCCTAATTACGATGGAAAACTGGGAGGAAATTCATAAAATCCCTCCCCTATTGTTGGAGTGACTCACTCATGTACTCACCAAACAGCTTCGGGGTCAGCAGTGGCCATAGCTGAATAGACAGCTCTCCCAGCAGAAGCCAGATAAGCAGGCTCACTAAAACAAGTACAAACAAAATGTTAACAAAATATATATGGCAGTGGTAGGCCTTGTTTTAAGAAGAGACCAACAATTGTTTGCTTTTGTTTCTTTGATTGAGCTTTGACGTCGCACTTAAGGGTATTTTCCTTAGTACATGACGAAGGATTGTCCATTTCACACAGTTCCTTGAGAAAAGCTGTGTCAAAACCTCTCCCTTCATTGCCTGAGCAACATGTGACTCATCCATGTACCGGACGGTCGACAGACTCAAACTCGTGAGGGATGCATTGATTTGTTTGTTTGTTTGATTACGGTTTAACGTCGTACTCAACAGCTTTTAACTGGGTGGAAACCTCGTAGAAACCACTCTATCAATTGCCAGAGCCACATCACGTGACTCACTCATAAACTTGATGGTCGACAGACAAATTCATGAGAGGTGCATTGAAGTAGGAATAATAGGCAGACACCCTAACAACTAAACCACGGCCAGGCAATGTCGAAGAAAGATTTACCTGGCTTGAGAATCAGTACTGATTGACTCATTGGTGTTTAACTTTGAGATAAAAGATATTCCACTTATTTATGGTAGTGTACCCCAACAACTTTTGTTTGATTTTGGTGTTTTAAGCTATACTTAAGGTTATTTAACTCATATGATGATGTTTCAGACCATGTGACAAAAACCATAAGACAGGACAATCAAAAGACACAATAGAAAAGTGGATTGGCTTCCTGAGAAAGCAACAGGGCAACAGTAAGCTCCCTCCAAATTGCTCGCTACAGTAACAGGTAAATAAAAATGTGAATAAAATCAAGGCATATGGACATCCGTGGAGGTTGATTGATTTGTGTTTTACGCCGTGCTCATGGGTATTTCACTTACATGACTGAGGTGCATTCCAACAATAATTGACACTGGCACAACCATAAAATGATAAAGTTTTTGATAAAGTTGGAAAGTTAATCATCTTCCTGGGCTAAGTGAAGACAGAATTGTTGCTCTTCAAACAAACTGCCCTTAGCCAGGGGGCAACATACACAGGGAATATGTCTTTATTGTCCTTATAGTCCTACCTTGATTTGGGTACCATCTCATTAAATGTATCAGCACTATAAACATGATCCGTTCCAAACTCCGCTTCCATCTACAGTATAAAAACAAACTAGATGTTATAATCGAGCACAAATTCAAGATCTGAAAGCTTAAAAAATAATAACCTTATATTGTTTTAATAATATAAGCGTCGATTAAACCGGAGAAAAAAAAAGAATTGAACAGAAAAAAAAAATTGATCAGGAATCAAACGATTAAACCTTGGGTTTAAGAGATGGGCAGGTTATTGTCGTACACACTGACCGGAAACGATGTTTATAACAGTTACATCAATTCTGTGATATGAGTTTGATACATTGCAACATAACATCGTGATATGATTTTAGACCTTTATTTTTTATCCATATGGCATACATGTAATTTTCTCAAACTGAACTGGCCATTGTTCCACAAACCAACTTAGACTAAGTTGATCTTAATAACCATAGCAACACAATACCTTCAGTACTGGTCACCGTGACAATTAAGATGAACTTAGGCTAAGATCACTTTAAGGAACTGGGGCCAGTTGCTCAAAGCACTCTTAAATTTAATCCTCAATTAGATGATGTCATGCCATGTTGAAGGTCTATCTCTAACCCGGTATTAGCGATTTAATCTGGTGTTAGCGACTAGTCGTCTTTCTAACAACTGGCCTCAGGGCCTTGGTTTTCATAATAGTAACCTGCAGAGTAATCCCCTGATAAATGGATCCCCACTTTAAGACATTTAAAATGTAACACCTTTTGTGTTTTTGGTCTGTTGTGGTAATATTTGTTGAATAAAGCTAATAATAATAAATTATAACAAATAATTATGTTTCAAATAATAGATATCACGTTAATTAAGATTGTTTTAATCTTCCCTCTAGGGACACAAATGTTTAAAATCAAAGTTGTCAGTGTGCAATCCCCATATACATCAACAAACAAAAATACATTCAGCCAAATTGAAAAACATGTGACTATTGACCAATATTATCTAGAATATCTTTCACATAGGATAATATTAAAGTGATAGGGTTATTAGTAGGGTTATTATGTCATATCTCAGGTTGGTTCCGATGTTTATTTGATTGGGGTTTAATGCCCTCGTCAGGGTGATTGATTGATTGTTTGATTGGGGTTTTACGCTGTGCTTAAGGGTGTTTCACTTATATGACGGCAGTTTATTTAAACAATAATTGACATTAGCACAATCAAGATCTGAATTATTTCCTTAATGTTTGAAATTTAATTTTCCTCCAGTGCCAAGTAAAGACAGCATTGTTTCTCTGTTAACAAGCTGCCCTTAGCCAGAGGGCGCCCTTGTTGGGTCAGTTCACTCACACGACGACGTACTTGCCAGCTCAATGGGTGTAAGACACCCTCCTCTAAACTACTGTCCGGAAAACAAGACGAGACAGGTTAATCACAGGGCGCAAAAATAGACGGGCTTGTTGTTACCCGTTGCTCCCCCCAGCACCGGACCACCTGCACATACTCAAGGTCATTTCACTGGAGGTGTAGCAGCCCAATGAGTGAGGGAACCCACCTTTGACATCACTGGCAACAAACAGTGATGCAGACAAGACAAGATATCCCCAAGACGTAAAGTAAAGACATCACTAGAGACAGACTTACATGTAGCATCGGCCTTCAGCTCTTAGAGTACTGTGGCAATAGCAAGTTCAATTTAACTTCACGCTACAAGATATATTAAGTAATGGTCACCAAAGTTTTTTAAAAAAAGGTGAAAATGGAAGAAACTCAGGAGAAAAGATGCAAATTAGAAGAGGGAAATGTTTACAGTGAACTTACGTGTATTTATAAGGATGTCCTCTGGTGTATCCAATAGTCAGTTAAAGATTAATTTTGAATAAATCTTACCTCCAATATAAAAAGAGTTCCAATATCCTTGAATAGGCGGTCATTAAAATCCAGCAAAAAAGTTCTGTAAAAAATGAACAGATTTTCATTCTTTTCAAATGCTGATGAATCATTTTATCGTAAATATGAAATAAAGAAAAAGGGAAATAACTTTATTATGATAATAAATTATGTTCCAAATACTTAAAATTGTTCACGTACTGCAATACTTTTATTCAACGAAAAATAGACCTTCATCCTTAAGGTTAACAGCTCTTACAAACAAGTTAAAATTAGACAAAGGGAGATAACTTTGTAACCAAACCAAGGAGTATATTCAGTCCAAAATGTATCATTTTTCCCCAATACTCAGTCCAAAATGTATCATTTTTCCCCATCGTGTATTAAGATTTTTTTGCCAATGACAGTGTATTACAAAAACACCCATTAAAGAACAACAAATCTTCTCCTTGCATTGTAAATCCATAAATTTTGAAATTTGGGTTGTTCCCCTGCTATAGTGCTAATGACAAAAGAGATGTACATACATGTACATATGTACAGTTGGACGGACAGGATGACAAAAATACCCCTAAGCCAATTATTGACCAAGGTTGCAATTGTTGACTTACTGATTAAACAGTAGATGTTAATACATAAGTATGGACGGCACTTACTCAGAATATGTGGCATTGAAACGCGCCCACCCACCTAATCTTGTGACCGAAGCATTCGGAAATAGCCTACAACAGGTAACAAAATCAATCGGTATGAATAATTTTATCGAGAGATTTTTTTAACAAATGACTTGAATCCAACCCTCTGAAAATAAGGATATATGTATTAATTTTGTCTTATCTTTTCAATAATTTGTAAATAACAAAACCTACAGACTGTATTCACAGTATTAAAGACTCAGTACATTAGCCTCATTCACATCTTGCTGGACCCATTGGGCTCAACATGATATATTTATATCTTTGGATTCAAACTATAAAACAAATAAGTAAAATTTTGATTAAAAGTAGGTAGAATTAAGCATATAACTTAGTATTTATTAGCCTATTCAAAGGCTTTTGGGAAATATTGGCATTGTTTTATTTGTCTATATATTGATTTGTAGTTTCATTAATCAATCAGGAAAGCCACTAATTGTGTATTCCACTTGACCACCTGGGCCAAGTTACATGTGTACATGTACATACAACACATGAGGCTAGGTCTCATAATCAAGGGTCAAGGGGTCAATGGTGGAAGCATGAATTTTTTTTCTTTTTCTACTTTTAAATAAATTTCTAAATAAAGCAGAAAGCAAGCAAGAAAAATATTTCTTTTAAAAAAGTCCAACTATTAATATACATGAACTTACTGTGACGTGGCTGGGGGAACATGTCCCGCAAACGCTGGCAATGCAGGGGTCATTCCTAGTGCTCTCATACGATCCAAAATCTGATGTTGAAGAGCAAGCTGCTCGTTAAGCCAGCCTTGCGAAAGTGGACCCCCAAATGCTTCAATGTTACCCATGCGACCCCTGCCAAAAATAAATTTAAAATATATATGAACAAATATTTTTGAAAAGAATATTTGGTTACTTGAAGAAACTTTTTGATTATCAAATATACACAGGAATTGGTTAAGGACTGAATTAAATTGGTAGGTTGTTGTTGTTTGTTTGTTGTACTCAAATATTTCACTTAGAAGACAACATATTTTCCACTTCTCTCTCTGCTTTACTTCTGCAAAAAACTGAGAGGAAGCACCGCCATTATGTAAGTGAAATTCCAGTGAGTACAACACAGCAAGCATTCAATCCTTGTTGAGCAGGTCATAAATTTTGTGATAATGTACTAATAAATGTAGACAAACATTATAAATCTTACCAGGCCAAAAAAGCTGGTCCAGTGAAAAACTTATTCAAGTCTGTATCTGTGAAGCCCAGCTTTTTATATACCTTTTAAAAAGTAGAAATAGAAACGTTTTTTAATACACTTGGATATGTTGTTCAATTAAAACCCTTCCTTTGTACCATGTGACACTAAAATAGAATTATAAATTATTATACAGTGTAGAATCCAATATGTAGTTTCATTGCATGGGGTCACTTTAACATATTGGACAAGCTGTTTTTGCGATGTATTTTCCAACGTTTTGAAAAATGCTTCGATAGACTCAAATTAGCATTATTCCCCTTATCTTTGAGCATTATAATTAGAATTAGCATTGTACCGGAGAATTATTCAAAATATTGGAAAATACATAGCAAAACCCCCAAAACATGACTCACCCATGAATGAGTAAAATATATATTGGCATCCAAATAAAACACTTTGTAATTAACAATGTTCCTATTTAATATATCAAAGCAAAACAAAGGTAAGTAACTCCTTTGTTTACATTTGCCATATAGACCCTTAATTTTGTATATGATAACCACGGTAACCAAAGTCCAACTTTGTATTCATGGAAATAGAAAAAAAATGTAACAATTGGTTAATCCATAACATCAAAAGGTACAACTACAGTTGATGGTGAATGTACGTACCAAGTTTCATAAAGATAGGCCTTATACTTGTTTCATTAGGTGGAAAAAAAACATCAAACAAGAGGTTTTGTAAACCCAACATATGCCCTCGTGAGGTGCTCGTGGGGTAACCATGGTAACCCAAGACATGTCAAACAATGGTACGCAACATGCCATGTTCTAAGGAAGAATGCAAAAACTGGAATATCCATTTGGGTAGCAATCAAACTATGGTAACCATGGCTTCTTTTATACAGCGTAAATGGATTTGGTTACAAGTTCTGCATTTTATTTAACACAAATCGTATATACCCTTTGGAAGATGGCCTCCTGTCCGGTGAATGCCAGGGGTAGATTGATACCATTGAGGGCCATCCAATCAATCTCTTTTTCCCATCTCGTCCAATTCCACCACACAAACGAGTAACTGACTGTACACACATTCTGGTAGTAACGAAATCTGAAATAAAAAAAAGGATTGATGCACCCCGATATCCACTCTGCCAATTTCTAAGTCACCAGGATGGGTTGTAAGTCAGGCTTTTTGAAAGTATAACATGTAAAGTAATAAATTTGTGCACTGCCTTTTTGTTTTATTTAACCGATTCAGATCTTTTTCACTGACAAAGGTAAGATTGGATTTCAATTTGTTGTGATAAAAAGGGATATATACCGGTCATTATTACCTGTCCCAGCCCCATGAAATGTGACCACTATGATATTTACCTCTCATTAAAGGTAACTGTGACCCCACCAATAGGGACATCAGGAAGGAGAGAGGGGATGCTTCTCAGCTCATCTTAGCCCCATGAGGTGTGACTTTTACAATATTTACCTGTCATTAGAGGTGACTATGAAAGAGGATAAGGGATGCTTTTCAGCTGATCTTAGCCACATGAGGTGTGACTGTGACCCCACCGATAGAGATCAGGAAGGGGGGAGGTGTGACTGTGACCCCACCAATAGAGATCAGGAAGGGGGGAGGTGTGACTGTGACCCCACCGATAGAGATCAGGAAGGGGGGAGGTGTGACTGTGACCCCACCGATAGAGATCAGGAAGGGGGGAGGTGTGACTGTGAC
>JAQQZZ010097971.1:0-16793 GCA_030265115.1 Mopalia vespertina | reverse complement strand
AACCAACAACACGCAATGTTAAAGTATAGGCAGACTGCCCTACAGTGCCATAAAGTGGCAACGTCATTTCGCAAAGGAACGTCAATCTGTTGTCGTGATGTCATAACTGGAAATCCCCGTATTCAAAGACATCACAGACAGAGCAGCTTCAGCTCATCACTCAGCGAGGAGTGTATCAAGGCAACAGGAAGCTCCTCCACCACTGCCCGGCAACAACAGAGAAGATCCGGACCTAATCAGTCAGTCTTAGTAATTACGGAATATGACAGATTGCTGTCTAACACTCACAGTATTTCAAAATATTGATTAAAGTTTATTACTTTTTTGATTGATTGAAGAAACACGTCAATGTATTCCAACAGTAATGAACTGTACTAATGGATAATGTCAGTACATGTCCCAGCTTACCTGTATCCGTCCTCTGGGTCGATGTTTAGCAGGGTTTGCAAGATGGTAAGGAATGCGTCCGCCTGGGGGGTGTTGTACACCTTGTAAAAAAGAACATTTTATTGACAATATGTACATTGGTAAGTCCAAATAAGGCTCTTTCTATCCAATACACCAGTTAGCCTGCTATTAACCGGACCTAAAATACAACATTCCAGTAACATATTACCAATCATTAATAAGCTAACTATAGTTTGGATTGGTGAACATAAATTTTCAATGAGATAAACGCTGGTATTTGTGACAGAAAAGAAAAAAATCTGAGGCAGTCTATTTCATCTCCAGAACTCAAATTATGACCGTAAATTAGTGTTAACGATTCTCTCTACCTCTCATTCAGACAGTCACAAGTAATGGACGCAAGGTGTTAAAATCCACAGCAGTAAGAAGTCCTTTACATCTTCTGAAACGATTCCCCATATTCATCGTCGGTTTGAATTCATTTGCAGTCTCAAACAGGGTTATTTACCTTTTGAAAAACAGCATTGAAGACCTCTTGGTGGTCTGTGATATCGATGCCCTGCGAATGGTCGCTGGCGTATGTGTCCTCATCACTCTGTTTCTCTTCCTCAAAAACATCACACTGAATGTGCAAATCATCGTCATCATCATTTCTGAGATCCACAATGATGTCCAGTAGTTGTAAACCTGGAGCCAAAGCAGTCAAGTGAAGGGAATGTATTGTAGTGAACACAGGGTGATATAAACAAGCCTGGCCTGGTTTCCCTGCAAAAAACAGGTCCCAGAACGGCCAGAATGACAAGTTTTTGTGACGTGTTTGATTTGTTTTTTTGTAGGATTGCTATTTGACGACGTGCCAGCCCAATGGGTGAAGGAAATCACTCTCAACGCCACCTACAAAAAACAAAGACAAGACAGGACAATCACTGGACCTAATACAAAGAGACCACAAACAGATCTGCTTCATATTGCCCCTTAGCTCTTAGAGCCCCAGGGCAACAGGAAGCTCCCTCCCAACCCTCCGTGATGTTTTTGAAATTCTTCACTTTAACTGTCAGATTATTTCCAACTTGAAATAAAAATCATTTGAGAGATAACTTATAAAAGGACTTGTGTAGCACTTTAATTAAATCGTCAACAGGTTACATCAACCTGACATACATGAACTTAATAGCAGTCTTTAACATGGTGCGCACGAAATAGGGACGTGGAATGGTCCAGGAACTAAACTTCGTCAAAAGATCTAGACTAGTCAAAAGTTCGATTGGTGTTTAACCCCACCTGTATTTCACTCATATGTCACAGAGTGAATAGCCACAATATTACAGCTTATTCTCCACTTGTGTAAAGAAAACCGAACAAAGGGTAGAAACCGATCTAGCGTTTACTTACCAACAAACTCATGACGTATCCGCATCCGTTCATCCAAATGCTCTGTGGCTACAATTAGGCAGTTAATAAAGGCCAGGAGTGTGGTTTTATACGGTATTATCTCAGCGCCTTTTATTTCATTCATAATTAAACTAAACCGGTACCTTTGCTTCTTTGACACCTTTAAACACATTGAAAACAAAATAATTAAAATTTGAATTTGAATTTTTAAATAGGTACACAAGCGAACTCCTTGTACTTGTCAATGTTTCTGCTTAAGGCGCTAACCTGGTGTGGTAACTCAATGTTAAATATACATCCACCCGCTGCGTGCACGGTATTAGCCTCAATATTTAAGCAGATCTTGTTCATTGGTATACTCAAATTGAATGCCAATATTGTAAATCCTCAAATCTCTCTTTGAGTTATGTAATTCAGCGGGATTGTTTTGACAAGCACATGCAACTCTTGACTTGTATTGTTTTATGGCACGGTGCTACCGATTTGACTATCACAGTTTTCTAGTTGTATTAGTTCTCTTGTTTATCAATATAAAAAATATCCAAGAAAACAAGATAGCTGCCATTCGCTTTAATTCTAATATTGATAGTTAATAATTGTTCACACCTATTTAACATTGCTTTGAGCTGAAGACGGACATATTTTTATCGATAATAATAATGTGTCCAAGATGTTTCTGGTCTACCATTGTCTAGTCATTTGGTGTGAAATGGTTGCTGTAAATGACAAACTGAAGTCAGTGCTGAAGCCAACGATTAATCGGGCTCCAGAGACACGGAAAACAACACTTATATCGAGAGGATACCTTAAAACTTTCCAATGCGGCCACTGCCAGTCTGTATCCATCTTGTGAGTATAGGCAGAGAGCTGAGAGCAGTTCAATCACCTGCTTCTTTACCATCACATTATTCGTGTCCAGGGCTACAATTAAGTAGAATGCATGTAAAAACAAATTATTGCGGGACATGATTTTACAAGACGCCGTTGTGAAAAAAACATAGCTCTAGTATGGTGTTATACTTTATGAGTGAATATTCATGGCGTTCGTACGGCCTTATAATCCAGGAGAACATGTATAATAAATGAAGCAACCAGATAATTCGGTTGATTAGGTAGTTAAGATTCAAGGCGTGTCCATTATTAGTAGTTTTACTCATTTGTTGTACATAGCATCCTTAGAAAAAGACACAGGTGCTAAAGCGATTTGTCTAAATTAATAAGGTATGGGTTGTGTAGTTAAGGAAGTGACGGCTTTGGTGGAAAACCACTGTATGCTTCCTCAGTGTCAATTGATATCCAACATAGCATACATCTGTCCTGTTTCTTTAAGCAGAAATAACAACCGTCTCCATTGTATTATCTGTGTATGTCAATTGATGTATTAACAGTATACAGTCATTTTTACGTACTATCCCTTAGAGGGAGGTCATTTCAATCAAAACCTTACCATTTATAGCTAGAATAACATATTTCTACCTCTAAAAACACTAGGGATATGTTATACAAGAATGAATATACGTCGAGTCAGTGTATAGGTAACAAGTTTGGGTGGTTATGTATGACATAAAGAGATGGGACAATTAAAACAGAGGTATACAGCCAGTGCAACACAGATAGATCATAAACAATACAAAAAGAAGTTTCAAAACCAGCAAATTGAAAAACAAAATCTAATATTTTATTGCTATTTATTTTTTAAAGACAATGTCTCAATTATAGTAATTTTTAAGCAGTCTTACTACAGGTTTCCTTCGACTCATATAAAAGCGTTCAGACCCTAAGGGTTGTAGAAATAGTTCCGGCCCAATGAGTGCTCGAAGCAGTTGTCACATAACTGACAACAAACACAATTGTTTGTTTGTTTTGTTGATTGGGCTGTAACGTCGTACACTAGGGTATTTCACTTATAGGACGACGGATTGTCCACTTCGCACTATATTCCTTGCCTAATTACGGTGGAAAACCGGTTAAAAAGTCTGGCAAAATCCACGCCCGCGATTGCCGAGCCACATCGTGTGACTCACTCATAAACCTGATGATCCACCTGTGAACGGTACATCGGAGTAGGATTAGTAAGTGTGCACGCTAACCACTATGCCACGGCCGCGGGACAACAAACAAAAAGAACATACAAAACAAGGACAGGGCAAAAACCATGAATAGCGCAGAAGAACACAGATGGCAAATTGACAGTGCTAGACGTCCGTGAGTTCTTAGAGTGCCCAGCCAGTACACTTACTATATCAATTCCAACTACCATGCCACTGATATAAGATTTATTGTTTGATATAGTTTAACATCGCACTCATTCGTATTTCACTTATTATACCACATATTATCCAACTCTTAATCTGTCTAGCTAACACAAGAAGGTAACCAGAAGACATTGGCGGAGCTATGGGAGGGCAAGAGGGGCATTTGCCCCTCCGGTTAATTTTCTCCCCCCAACCCCCCCTCCTCTCTACACACACACACACATTCCAATGAAAACAGGCATACATGCCTTTATATTTATTATAAAAATTACAAAGGTTTATTCTGTAATTTACACGTTAACAAAGTTATGTAATTTTTCAAGAGAAATCTTCATGGGCATGTTCCTTTCATCATCGGAATTATAGATTCGGTAGGCTACTTACCTGCACGTAATTACCTCGCAATTATCATAGCGACGAAGAAAATAAATGGGAGTTTATCTAGAACGTAAGATGATTCATCGTATAAATTAATCAGTGTCATGCAGTGTGATTACTTTTTAAAAATATAAGTTTTATATTGCGCAAAAGGCCCAGAACGCGCATGCAGCTGTGTATCACTGGAGAGCTTCCGGGGCCTAGGCGATCCCTGGGCCCTCGACTAATTTTCCACCGCGCCTGTGGGTCAGCAATGTTAAAACGAACACTACAAATAAGTGAATTAACTGATCTGGTAGAAAAAGCTTTTCAGGCAGGCAACATCACCACATATAGCCAGCTAAACTGACTTTCCAAAAATATGCATTAAGCAAGGAAAAACGATTAAAATGATATTAAAAGTCATGTTTAATCCTATATTAGTTATATATGGCGAAAATGGCACAGAACACGCATGCGGATGTGTAGAACTCGAGCGTTTCCGGGGAATAGGCGGCCCCTGGACGCTCACCTCGTTATGATGTGGTAGTGTGCCCCTTCCTTCTATTGAAATAATGTAGATTGGTCCCCCCTTTAAATTTAGCTTGCCTCTCCTTTGCCTCCACTCCCCAGATTTCTGGTCCTGCATGGCGCCGCCACTGCCAAAAAGTAACGTGGTAAAAAGTATCTCCACGGTTGACTGTACATCGAAGGAAGATCAGTGGTAAAGAAAAGTCAAGTTAACAAAGGAGGCAGGACAGAGGGCCCCTGTCTTACGCTGGAGTCAAGTTAACAAAGGAGGCAGGACAGTCCTACTCAATTGTTTAGCGGATACGACGTGAAGGTGACAAACCTCAAACAAGCGCAAGGAATAGCGCTTTTATTGCTTTTTGTCAGTTTTCAAGGATAAATTATTCGGACACAAAGAGAAAGAATACCATTTTAGTGCCTGAGCGTACATAGGTTGTATATAATCCATAGTCAATTCAACAGCACAGCATCATAATGGAAATATTAGACGTTGTTGACAGCTGCTATCATCAAATGCTGTCGTAAGAACTCGCTAGTAGTATAAAATGGTGGACACTTAAAGTAGCATTGGGCTTCATAAAATGTGTTATGATCAAATAAATGCAAAAACGGTAAATATACAGATACACATGCTTTTTTACATTACAAAACATTGTTGAATGTTGAAACACCCGTTTAATTGAAGGCTGAAATGCTTTAAAGTCCCGATGAGATCTATTGCCTCAACGAAATGTTGGGAAATCAAGTAGGATGATATATCCAAGCCGGTAAGCTAGCAAAAGGAAAAAAAATGATGAATATTCAGCAATTCAAAAACTTAAAGTACGAAGAATTTTTAAGTAAAGTAGTTCAGCTATGGTTGGTCAAATAAGAATTGTTGAATCAAAAGTTGATGCTTTTATTGTTAGGGTAAAGCCTTATAGCGATTACCAATACCTCCAAGCAACTGGAAACAGTTCCATCAATCAATAGGAAATATACGGATTGGGGGAAACTTTCATGATTAAGTACTTAGGAAACAAACGGATTGGTCAGACGGTTCCTCCAATAAAGCCTCCATACAAAAAATAAAACAAAAAACTGTTCAAACTCATGATCAAATTCCCTGTTCCTCTTAGTTTTGGTGACGTGTGTTTTCTTTCAGCTGAGAGTAAAGGCCATGCTTGATGTTTACCATTAATATAAACTGTAGCTACTGATAAGTCTTGCAAGATGCAATACAAAATGCACACTATTGTCGCACTAAGTTAAGTATGGACACTGCTTATCCCTAAAACCATAGCATATTCTCTCTGTCTTGTAGGAGTAGACGTATTACTGTATCTGGGCAGAATTGGGTAAAATGTAATCTAGCGGTCATTTCAACAGATTGCATTTATATTACCAGTGGGGTACGTATGGGTTAATTTGTTTTCAAATACATTAACATCTTGTATCATTAAAATAGGTATTTAAATATATGTGGAATTCGGTGTCATTCATTTCTTGGGCAAGGAGCCGGTAAAATTGTATTTTGACATAAAACGGATACGACGGTGTCAAACTCCCAAGGACTGACGGCAGCAGACACACAACCTACTAAATTACGGTGAGGAAAACGGTCGTAGATTGAGCATGCAACAGTATAGTTCCTAATGTAATGCGTGATTCTATTTCTGTAGACCAATAAAACATTACAAGAACACCTGATTGAGAAGTTAAGAGAGAATAGTGTTGCATTGATTTACATGAATCATAAATACATTTACCGTGATCAAAGTTTTTCGCGTATTTATCCGAATTGCCGACCAGATAGATAAGACCTGTAGAGGAATTCATAACGGTCCGGATACAAATCACACATTCCAAACGGAGCACAAGATCCGAGAAGCTACCATTATTGTAACCCGATAGAGTCTTCAAACAATCAAATAGCAGCTCAAGACCATTGTTATCCAGAAATATATTAATCCACCGCAAATCTCCACTAGCAAGTTTTAGACGAAGACGAGAGAAATGCTTGACAGACGCGTTCTTTAATAGAAAAACACAGGCTTGAGAGAGCAGAGCATCATCGGCCACATCAGCTAGGTGTATGTCAGACACTGACCGACTCAGCTTACGATATGTTGAAGCATTATGTGGTTTCAGCAACTGGTCAGATGCCATATCTGAATGTTGATGGTGATATTTGGACTCCATTTTGTTTCCAGCACTTACACACAGAGGACGGGAGACGATGTAGCCTGTCTTCTGGCTATAATAAACCTGTTCACTGGCAATAAATCTTACACCCGCTTAATGTTCAGTTCTTCTTCAGAGTGTTCCGCCAGGTCAAAAATCTATAGAAACAACAATCATGTGCTCTAACCACGGGAAATAAACTCTACATTTTATACATGGAAATGTATGGCCATACTATATCCAAATTCAAAAAGTAAGTTAATCGCTTTCACTTTTACATTACTGTAGGGATGCACGGTTAGTTCCACTGAGATAGTGAATCCAAACTAGACCAGGCATCGAGACTTGAATGGCCGCAGCAGAAAATAAAAATGGCTCATGAGCTAAACAAGAAAGTGTTATGGAATGACGAGCCAGCACTAGGTTCCCAGCGAATCAGTTCGTCGCCAGCGGTAACATGCTGTGGTGACAGACACCTGTTTATTGATAGCGAAGCTCTGCGTCATGCCAATTCCGTATTGAATCTATTAGATGGTTACACAGGTGGTCGTCAGTGATATATTCCCTCCTTAATTGGACAAAATATACCATTTTCCCAACCAACACACCAATAGATAATCCACAAGGGTGATCACTAGAGGGTGTCAACAAACAAGTGACATATATGGTTACCTATATTAAATGACATGTTTCCCTAAAGCCACTGCTATTAATTACAAAGTCAGATGGCTTGACTGGGCTTAAAAGACACATTCTGCGGTTAATATTGTCTTACGCCCTGACGAACCTGGATATATATATATATAACAAAAGTCTGTTCTATATTATTCATTATATAGTTTGTTTGATTGAGGTTTAATCGAGAACTTTAATGATTTCTTTATGGATATCTTTCCTTAAACATTGGACATTTGCCTCGAAAGTTTAACGTTTCCCCTTCAACATGGCATATATCGAACATTTGTGGGCCAAATTGATATTTAATACACTTCGAGCTAAGGCCCGTAGATAGGTAACCTATCAACCCATCCACAAACCAGTCCCGCTATCTTTGCATTACATTGCCTCATATACGAGAGCAAATACGTTGTCAACGAACTAGAAGAAACCAAAAGCCATGTGGAAAAGGGACACGTCAAAGGACAATATGTGGATAATAAACTATTTTATTTTTATTTACTAGTTATATTGATTGCATTATTATATTACATTGCCTACACAAAGTCAAAGGATTCATTTAAAATACTTTTTCAAAGAATCGGCTTGTATTTAGTTTCCTAAGGGAGTAAATTCTAACAATAAAATGTGACTACAAACCACCCCCGCAATTGCCGGAGCCTCATCGTGTGATTCACACATATACCTGATGGTCGACAGACGGACCAGATCCCGTTAACGGTAAATCATAAGATGAGAGACAAAGACATCACAAATAGATGGTCTTCGTGTGGTCCCTTAGCCGCGAGAGCGCCTGTGCGACAGGAAGGTCCCTCTCAACATCCCGCTGCGACACGCAAGACATTTTGGGAACATATTACAATTATTGTTCTTTTGTAAAGCAGAGCTGTACGTCACATGTCGATTCTGATCTTCATTTAAATTAAAAAAAAATGTAATACATTGATACTTATATTACTAACACATATATATCAGGAAATAGCCGAATACATTATGTCGCTCCGCCACGATACTTACAGAATTCCACCAACTAAGCGACAGTTTTTTTTTCAACACTGAGTAATATGGCCCATGGTTCACTGTATATGTAAGATAATCAATATATCTGACTGTGTCTACAGACCTGGGAGCGCTATCGGCTATGGATAGTGCTGCTTTTCTATTTGCGGAAACAAACTACACGTTCCCAGTCAATGATACAATACTGTAACAGATACAGCAATAAAAACTGTCTATTGAATATAGGATAATCGGCCTTGCTTTAAAAGAATAAGAAGAGAAGACAACAAAGTAAAACCACAGACAAATATAATTATTGGTGAAAAGGTGGATGCCACATACTGTGATAGTCTCTTTACTGTTCTATGCGTCAAGACGTTAATAAATGTATTTTTTACAGGATGATCCAGTTCAGATCTCATCAACCTATGTTTATTAACAAAGGTGAGCCCAAACTATGAGTAAACACATTGTTATAAAGGTCAGATAGGGTGACAGAAATCGTGGAGGTATGTAGTGTTAATCTGTCTTCCACTGGTTTCAATGGGATGTAGCTAGCCACGGTATCTGTTTATGTTCACACTGGTTAGCATGGCTTCACACAACATTTGCTCAGCTCATAATCCCTCACAGAGTCTTATGAAGTTTCATGAAGCAAGGTGTAACATTGTTGAAGGATTTCGTCTGATTAAATAAACAAGTAAGTTACCAGTTTACCGACTCATAATTTAGGAGATTAGACTAAACATAGAACCCATCGCTTTAAACCAGAAATGTAAGACAGATTTGAACAATCGTTTGCATACCAGTCGTGATCCAGAATTAGGTAACCAAAAACAAACGCTGTTCGAAGAACTATATTGGTTACCTCTTCAGTCATTCAGCCGGGCTTGATATTTCTGGCAATCAAATCGTAGCGAATCAAACTTAGGCATATTAGTCACATATGCTCTATACCATACCGTTAATGTGGTATTATATCAGGTTATTACATTATCTCGAGGTGGTTGTAGATTACCCATAACAATTCGAGATATAGATATATTCAGAAATTTGTCTTTGGAGTTTATCTAGGACACGGGGTTATTTTAAGGCTTCAATTAATCGACCTTCCCGTGTTATTATTATTAAAAATACATATGCAATGAACTTATTTGAGACATGGAATAATTTTAATGTTCAATTAGAGACACTTGTCAGTAGTAACCATTTGACAGTATGCTATAACATATCTACTCATTTTACAGTGTTCAGTATATGGGTACGGGAGTTTAGTGACGAATCTCAACTTAATGAAGAATACTTTCGTTCTTTCATTGGATGTGTTACTATAGCAACGCTACAAGCACCTATTTGTAACACAACACATTCAAGTGTGAATTATTGAATTAAATGGAAATAAAAGTAGTAGTATAACAGCTTAAATCTGGATTGTATTTCTCTATGGTCAAATGGCAATGCTGCCCACAATTGATATACAAACGAGCCGGTAATGTAGTACTGATACACTGTAGGTGGTAAGTAAATATCTCCACTCTACATCTTTTCCTATACGTTATGTGTTTAGCCCAGTATCAATTCATTCAAACTTATATGCTGAACGTATCGTCTGAGGATTATGCATACACTTATACAGGCATTTACTGAATTATCATCTCTATAGCAGTGACTCAGTGAGCCGCTCACCTGAATGCCAAATTCAATGTAAATTAAGTAATTAAACAACAAATACATCGATTCATAATGTAACGTTAAGGAGTCTATTTAAACGTAGACTTCCAGAACATAAATCGAATATGTAGCGAATCCGGTTAAGGTAGAAGTGTACACGACCATTAATACAGTCATATGTACGCCTATTTAAGTTCTAAAATTAGCAATAGTTTTAAATGGTTTCGTATTCGATTTAAAATTACGGAATTTTATCCAGACAAAGAACTGCATTAGCTGCATGCGTTTTACCAAGTTTTTCCATACGACTTACGAAACAGGTTGATTTACTATTTATATGACAAGGAAACAATAGATGTTTCTGAGTGTTGTAACGTTGACGGTGCTATATTTTTCACACTCATATTCATTTGACAGTAGTCCATACTGCTTAGTTAACATCTGACATGAGAGAGAATGTTAATAGACAATACTAAAAATCGTTAGAAGACATTTATAGACCACTAGAACATGCACATTATAGACAGATATCAAATAGAGCTGAGGACATGCATACACATGGAAATACCCTAATGATACCTTTATTTTATTAACTTAGTTGGAAGGTTGGTTTAGACATATTTTCGTGAAAATTCAAGTAATATTATAAGAACTGTCTGTATCATATAATACATTTGGACTCATTAGGGTAGTTACCATATATGGGCCATTGTGCAATCCTGTCTTTAGACAAAGTAATAGAGAAAGAAAAGCATGATAACAATTAGACGGTGCACAAATAAATATCCAGGTTGGGTTTTTACTACCAATTCCTTTCAAAAAGTTACTTACCTATACCTGGTATTAAATTAAGAGAAATTGACACTTCAGTGGTGGTGAAAAATGATGTAAAAGAATATGTATATAATGGGCTTTCACAATGAATAGCATGCCACAAGTACAACTAAAATATAAGTTATTATCACTCTGGTGACATTGTACTGAAACAAGAGCTTGAATGCAATGAAGTAAATCTGTTTATCACACTGTTATGAAAAAAGAAATTCCCAAATACATTGCAACATATAAAAGTCTGAAGTTACATGTTTGACAAAACTTAAGGTCATCAAAATCGTTAAATGATTTCCGATTTGGAGAAGATCTGGTCAGGTTTGTATAACTGGACTGCTTACCTTTGACTAGTTTTTGAGTATAATCCTCATGGTTAATCAGATAATCCACGCCTAATCTGGTGTTAAGGACCGCTTTAATACAAGCCACACATTCCAGCAATAGCAGAGCCTCTGATAGCTGACTCACTCTCTTACTCCCTATCATGTCCACATATTCCAAGAGGGTGTTTAAACCACCAGCCTCCAGGAAACCCTCCACCCAGATGCCATCAGCTGATTTCATCTTCTTCTTCAAAGCAGTGTAAGTGGACATGGAGGGTAACTTTAAAAGACTCACACATATCTCTGGCTCACAATTCTCAAAGTCCACGTGAGACAACGTCTCCGTTAACCTATTCCGCCAAGAATGACTCCTACTATATGGTTTCTTTTTGGAAGCGTTAATTTCTTTAGATTTCCCACCATCTGTCGGAGTATCAGCACTGAAGGTAACACTGGGCCTGTCCTGTAGGATATCACCGTCCACGCTAGTCCCAGCTGCTGTTGTCGGAGATACGGCAACTGATGTCTGTGATAGTATCGGTGAAGTTAAAGGATAATCCTCATCGACGTCTTCAAACACTTCATTGGCAGAATCGTCCTCCTCATCCTCGCTGGACTCCTCACCAGCAAACGCTTGGAATCGCGCCATAGCCCTTCGGAAAAAACCCGCCATGGCAGCTCTTGCCTAGAGAAAATAAAATATAGGGAAATTAAGCGATGAAAGTCCTGAGGTTAACATTATAATGATCAATGGCTGTCTATATCTATACACGTACACTCTTACCTCAAACAGTCGAGAGAAAACAACTCGTCACAACCAATTCATTCACAGCCAACAACCAGCTACATTTATATGTACATATCTAATAGGAAAGCATCTAAGACTGCGGTGAGCGCTATGAGGCGGTAGATTATATGCAGTAACGTCTAGTCACAAACACAATTCCCGCACATTCCTGCTTTCACGAACTAAATTGGGGACTGTGTGACATCCGTGTCCCGCCAACTGACAGCTGTTTGTCATTACTCTAAATTTTTTCCATTCTACTCGCGGCTTTTTATCTTTTTTACATCACAGCTTGTGGTTGAGAAATGGTGAAGTTGTTTATATTCATTTATAAGCTGGCCACAGGAGTGGTTGAAAGAATAGCCCCAACGCCGTCACTTTGAAAACAGAAAGTGTATGTACTGTATTTCCAATTTTGAGACTAATTTCAATGTCAGCAATGACTTCAACTACAGTTCGACCACCTGCCAGGAACCACAGGGGGCATCCGCTTCACCGAGTAAGTGTAACCACTAGAGGAATCCATTAGCTCTGACCAGCTTTCAACTCACCTGCTAATGCTTTGGTCTCTTATTAATCAACACAGAGCGATATATACTGGAGACAGGGTATTAATTACAACACTATAGTCTACCTTAATGAATAATTACATAGGTAGAATACAGATTAAAAAGGTGTGTTGTTAAAGCAGGTCACGCGGTCAACAATCGTATAGCCTTCTTAACCCTACAGCTGACACACCATGACAAACGGGATAACACCTACTCAGAGAAAACCACGATAAACGTAACCGGTTTTTGTTCACAAAATAGACAAAACGAAAATAATTTTGGAGAACATGGGTTATATGTGGAAGACCTAATCGGGCGTGCACAGTAAGTGACACACTTAAATAGACATATTTTGAAAAAAACAGAATAAAAGAAAGGCTATATTTGTAAATATTGTCAGTTTATCGGGAAGTTTATTTGGGGTATTTTTTTTTTACAACTGTTAAATATGTATGATAGTATTAATATACTTTAGAGTGCCAGGTCTGTTCACTCATGTGTGAACAATTTAGTATCAACAAAAATAGTGGTGTCTCTGTAGTCGGTTTTCATCATCAGCTAATTTCCGTTCTTTTGTGAACGGGGCAAATAAAAAAATATTAGTGAACACACCGGTCGTTAAACAAACAGATTAAAAGTCAAACTTATCCTGTTTATAAGCCCTCTGACGGTATTCCAGTAAAAGTCAGCATTCTAATAAATGTCACTTTTACTCGGTCTATACGCTACAAATTAACAGAACACTTTAAAAGAACAATTTCTACAGCCGTCCTTCACAGCGAAAACCAGGTAGTATTAAAATATCCCCAACAAAGACATGTGGCAATGCTGAACAATTTATCTGGTATGGCAAAATCTGTACAGGTAGTCTGTTTATTGAAAGAATATACCATGTGATGGTAGGGTCTAGCTTGTGTAGAAACCTACGGTGGTGTTTATTCACCAATCAGTAATTACATAGGTTAGGCCTACATTTATATTATAAGATAGAACATATAAACCCATCTCAGAAATTTTAAGTGATAATTTGGCTAATATTTATATTTTGTTCTTACAGTTTCCTAAAGTTTTGTCCTATGCAGACTTTTCTTCTGGACATCATTTATGCAAAGATAAAATATGTCTTAAAAATTATTTTTATTTGAATTTTGGTTTATAGAAATTTTTAAATAATAACATTGGCTGTTAAGCTAAGTATTACGCCTCTACAAAACAAAATCAGAATAACATTGTCCATTGCCAGTCATATCGGTGTACGATTTGCCTATTAGTGAAATGCTCTGTAACTCTTATTCTAGGCATACTACCAAATAATTTTTAAAGAAAAACTGTCACAGAAAACAAAATGAATAATCAAAGTTATCTGGAAGCTTTATGGGAAATGAAAAATTCATTGTATTTGACATGCAAGGTCAAACAACAAAATGATTTGATAAACATAATTGTTTGTACTGAGCTATACAGAGTTTAAACATCCTGAATTGTGTAAGCGGTCTGCACTCGATTTAGAAGCGCAGTTCAAAACTTACCTGCTGAAAGTGGTTAAAATCACCATGTAATCAATTATGTGCCGTGTTATGAGATAAACATGCCATTGTTTGTAGGAATGGCAGTTTCTTGCCATTCTGCTAAAATACCACATCTACATTCACAGCGAAACAGAGGAAAATGGTGAGTTGGCAATTTGAACCGTATTTCCGCAATTTAACAAGGATACTGGACAATTTCAGGTCGCGCTTGGCGTGTCAGAAAGTTTAAAATAGGACATATTATTGTATTAATTGGACACATAATAGCCGTTTAGTGCAAAACTTACACTGAAAGTACACAGTGCTATAAATCAGTATTTCTAAATAACTCATTAGGCTACATTGATGTGACAGACATATGCGTCGGAAGCGCGCAAATTTAATGTAAATTTTACACAAAACTCTTGCATAATTGTATTCAAACATTATTTTAATAGCATATTAGATGGCACTCATTAAATAGTCATGAAAAAGTAGGCCCTACTGATAGTTCACCGCAAATACTCCAGTACGAATACATGTTGCTGTAAAGTTTTTCAACGAATAAAGCAGAAAATAACATAAAACTGAGTATTAGGAGTCAGAGTTCGAAGTACTTTGTGTCCAGCCTTATGTGACAGCGTGTTGGTCCAGACGCTCTGGAAAGACCAGGGCATCAGTAAGCTCGATCAAGCTGCCCACCCTTGGTCTTCACGTTAATCTCATTCCAATACCAACGGGTGGCGAGGAGTTTCATTATATTTATAATAGAATTTAATAATCATAATAAAACTCCAGCCTAAAATGTAGGCCTACATATGATTTAATTTTAACTTAAGATTTTACAATGGGGCAGGGGTTTCAGACAAGTCAAAATCTTACAAACCCAGGCGTGGAAAATTGAATATGGGAAATGGGTTATGGAAACCATCTTAACGGGACATTGTAACAAACAAAAAAAAAAGACACCAGGTACGTTAAAACACAAGGACACACAATATGGTAGGCTACAATAAGACGCTGGGTTGAACAGGTAGTGCAAGGTATACACAACAAGGTCAAACTATGGTTACTATTATCCCGTAGGCCAAGGAGCATGGCCAGCAGGAACCTTCCACAAGCCATCTGCCTGAATGATTTAGCACAGCAAAGTCCAAACAACAACAAGAAGAAGCACTGCACCCGAAATATCTATATTTTTCTTGTTTGTTCGCCGTTTGATGAAAGGTAACCCAGATAATTTAACTCCTAAAGGTCACTAGAAATACCTGATGAATTCTTTCCAGATAATATTACATCTCGTTATAAGGTCAAGTCGATGTAAATTTATACCAAATTCTTGACGTTAAGTCTCGTGCTCTGAAAATTGACTCGAATGCATATTTAGGACATACAAATATATGTACAGGGAGGAAAGCGAGGGTTTAAAACCATCGCTTTCACTTTATGCTCCGGTTTGAATAGTGGTATATATTTCACTCCCTCCTATAGACCGTGTAATAAACTATATAACATGTAGTATTTAAATTTTACAGACTGTAGACCTATATAGGGGCCTATGGTTTACACGAGACACCTTTTTGGTTTGAATGGTATTTTTGGTACTAAATTGTTTACCTGTTGAACAACACGAGTCTTGTCTTGTAATTAATAACATCAAAACACAATTGATAGCCCAAAGAAAACAGAAAACAAAGACATGTTTATATTACATAGGATTCGCTGGGTGTACGCGCGGCCTTTTTGTAGGCTATAATCAACGGTTGCAATAGTTCTTTGTGCTTCGGATCAAAAAACGTAATGAGCCTATAACTAGATCGTACTATGCTTGTAAACGACAGAAACTGGTAATAAAATAACTGCCTGATGTCATAGCAGTTTGTCCTTCGTTGTTTTGTAATGTATGTAATATAGCGGAACGCGCAAATATATAAACAAGATAAACTTGACGAACAAGTCTTAGAGCGTGCAACATTATTATAATAAAATCGCCGATGAAGTGCATGCATCTACGTATGTATAACAAAGTTTAAGCGTCATTTTGTAAACATCTAGTATCACCTAGCTTTTCAACGCAGGCTGCAACTTTTGGATAAATCCACGCGATCGCGTTCTTCTAAAAATGTCACGTGGCGGAACTCTACTCTTCGCCACAGTTACGAAAAAATCCAGCTGCTCAAGAATTAGACCTATTAAAAAGGCCGTCGACGTTTGATATATATCATTTGGATATTCACAGTACCTCGACGTTTGATATAGATATATCATTTGGATATTCACAGTACCTCGACGTTTGATATCTATCATTTGGATATTCACAGTACCTCGACGTTTGATAT
>JAQQZZ010097970.1:0-32422 GCA_030265115.1 Mopalia vespertina | reverse complement strand
TACACTCAAGCTTCTGGTGTGTGTTTACACTCAAGCTTCTGGTGTGTGTTTACACTCAAGCTTCTGGTGTGTGTTTATGCTTAAGTGTCTGATGTGGTTTTATGCCCAAGCTTCTGGTGTGTGTTTACACTCAAGCTTCTGGTGTGGTTTTATGTTCAAGCTTCTGGTGTGTGTTTACACTCAAGCTTCTGGTGTGTGTTTATGCTTAAGTGTCTGGTGTGGTTTTACACTCAAGCTTCTGGTGTGTTTTTATGCTCAAGTGTCTGATGTGTTTACACTCAAGTTTCTGGTGTGGTTTTATGCTCAAGCTTCTGGTGTGTGTTTACACTCAAGTTTCTGGTGTAATCAGGAAGCTACATATACTCAAATGTCTGTAGGAGAATGCTAAATCTTCTAGTGTACTTTTTTGTTCTCATACTTTGACTTTTGATGTACTTTGGGTGTTTTTGTATCAGGTTTCTAGTACATTCATGGATTCGCAAACTCAGTAAACCTTTTTTTTTTATAGATATATTCAACATCATCATTCACACTCGGTGTATTTGCTCCTGTTTGATATGCTCAGGCTCTATCAACCTGCAGCCTTGGGTCAGTGGTTATAGTGGCGGCTTGCTCATCCTACATCTACCACTCAAGAGTCTGTAGGTCGACCAGAGGTATATGAGTAAGCCACACTCCGGCAATCACAGTGATGGTTTTTTTAACAGTATCCTCTCGGTTTGCCAGGGTATTTAAGTAAGGCACAGTGAGAAATGGACAATCCGTCATCATATCAGTGAAATACCCTTGAGTAAAATGTAAAACCCCAATAAAACAAACACAAAAAATCCTTCATGGCAGTCAACACTTAATATCTGAAGACCTGCTTAAAAAAGACTTTCATCAGAGGCAGATCTGCGACAATGAAAACAGATTAGTCTTCAGGTTCTTATACCAACCATCTGTTGGTGGGTGACTTTATCACCTATTGGGCTGTTCAATATTGTCTGACAACCCAGCCAGAGTAGAATAAAACAAACAGATTCACGCATAAATAAAATAGTAAATCTCTGAGACAAATATTGTTTTGTAGCATGAATGGGGTTTATTCAAACAGTTAGTTCTTTCATGAAGTAGCAAACAAAGGTAGCAGAATAAACAATCATGAAGTTGTTTATTAAGGGGATGAAATAAATAAGGGCAGGGAAGGTGAGGTGTTAACATGGATTTCTACAGAGATATTTACACTTGAGGTACATTAGATGATCAAATCTAGGGCAATAAAAATCACTGCACACGTCCAAATTAAAAGTGATAAAGGGTTAGAAACACTCAAAATAATCAAACTATAAAATAAAAATAAGAGACAATTCTCAAGTCTTTGGTTGTCCAACTGGGGGGTACTAATTAACTGAATCACAGTGGAGTCATTGATTTCTTGTTGACATTATGTTTTCATTCCAAATGAGTTGGGTTACAATGTCGAAACAACATTAGAAAAATCAAATTATCTTACAGGGTAATCGTAAACAATATATTACAATGCTATATAGTCAAATAAATAAACTTTGGTACGAGACAGACTTAGAAGGCAATATGAGCCAATACAACTTAAGGGAACTGTAAATAAAAAACGAAACAAAAAATTGAGTTGGCACAACTTAAGACAAAATGCATTCTTGCAAAGCCATATTGTAAAATTGTTCATGAAAAACACTACATTGTGTGACTAGTGTGCTTATTCAAGCCCATTGCAAAATATTTGTGGCGGCCATTTTAGCTTTATTGTTAATGATGGATTTTAAATATGACCGCCAATGTCATCACCATAGCGACATAATACTGACACAATATGCTGTCTCACAGAAGAGACTTGTCTCAACAAGGATATTCACTTCAGGATTTCTTCTAACATAATTATGTTGTAAAGATATTGAACAAATTTATTTCTAGATTCTTATTTCTACACAATTTTATATTTACAAGTTAAACAGGTGGTTTTTCACCTGTACAATTTTATACTCTACATATATTCAATAATCCTTCATAAAAATCATTTACATGCGATATATATAGATAGATGTATTTTATGATTTGCATTATCATATATTTATTTCAGTATTGATACAAACAGCAGTATTGCCCACTTTATTTGGTGACAAGATTTATAAAAATTTACATGCATCTACATTTGGACCATTGGAAATATTTCACTTATTGATTTATTTTAAAATTCATTGCCCTTTTTTCTTAGTTGGTCCGACTAAAACTTGACAGCTAATAATCTTTTTTTGTATATAACTCCAATATTTACAATATAATTTTTTTTTGCAAAATTTTGTTATTTGTAAGAATCTCTTAATCATTAAGCAATTTGATAAATTTAGAAGAAAAAACGTCATAACTAGGGGAATCATTTTCCACTTGGAATGAATATAAACAGATCTCTTAACATTTTAAACATAATTTCTTGATTAGCAAAATATATTTTTGTACAAAGTTTTGGAATTCTGGTAGAATATTTGGTCCCCTTCTCAAAACAAAATAGCTCAGTATTCTCAACAACAACATAAAAAGTGTAAAAAAAAAATCCCAAAAAACAAGGTCGGTCTCAGTAAAAATCGATTAACACAGAACTAGTTTATAACAAGTGATACATGCTAATACTTATGAAAAATAATTTGGTTTTTAGGAAAATGATGTCACTTCACTGAAACAGCAACTGACTAGTCACAACAAACATTGGAAAGTGAGAAAAGCTAAATACAATTTTTTTTGTACACTTTAAAACAATTGAGACCTTTTTAATTCCTGGTTTGGTTCTCTAGGTTTCGTTTCAAAAGTCAATGAGGTTGAGACCGAGTCTTTAGAATTCCTCACTCATAAACTAGATCATTCCCTTCTCGTGTAGTTTCCATTAGCCTCATTCTACATACATACAATACGTGTAAATGTTAATCAAAGAGTGATCATCACCCACTTGAAATGTTCATCACCCACTTGAAATGTTTATCGCCCACTTGAAATGATTATCACCCACAGTTACTCATCAATAATTGTTAGAATAATTGGGCCTATGTGGAGCAAGTCAGAGCACTAAACCCGTTCTTAATTTCATAGCCATTTTTGGGGCATAGATTTTTAACACATTCGGTCTCTGTCATGTTTTTTTCTGAGGGCCTGCTAAATCCATTGGGGAAATGAAACCTTGGCTTGTCAGGCGATTCATTATTGTTTGTGGCTATATCACTTTCCAATCGAGATTTTTTTAACAATGGTTCATTTAACATTTCACTGTCATCATCTGTATTTTCTGCCGAGTCGGACATCAGCTTCTCCGCCAAGACATCATCGTCATCTTCAGCTGGTCGCTTAATTCCGTATGAAGGCTCGTCACATTCCTCAACTTCTACAATCTCACGATCAACTGGAGTGGTCTTTCCGATAAAGTTTCGAATCTCTGTAAAATAAGCCTCATCTTTTTCTTCCAAATCATGAGATTCATTTATGGGGGAATCCGCTACATTAGGGCCTTCTGCTTCATGTTTCTTCAGATGACGGTCTAAGTTGGTTTGTTGTCCAAAACATCTATCACAGAGTGGACATTTAAATGGTTTCTCTTTGTTGTGGATATTTCTGACATGACGTTGGAGGTTTGACGAGATGCTGAATGATCGCTCACAGTATTTACATTTGTACGGTTGTTCACCGGTGTGAGTCCGCAGATGTCGAGTCAGGTTTGCTGAACGCGGGAAGATCTTACCGCAAAATTTACAGGAGTATCGTTCTTTCAATTTGTTGAGGTTTGATTGAAATCTGAGGTGATCAGGTGTCTTGTCCAGCTTCAGAACTGGACCCATGGACTTGTGGTCAATTTGTGGGCCAGGCATCATAGGCATGTGACCCATGGGGCTGAATGAAGGGGAAGCCATTGGGAAACGGGCAAATGCCATAAATTTTGCAGCTTCATGGTAAGACTGTAACTTGTCCTTGTCAAGTCCGTAAAATGAATCTAACAACAAGGGGCTCATCATGGGGTAGGCATAGTGAAGTTTGTTATTTTCCTGTGGTGATAAGCGTCTTTCACCAAAGATGTGTGTTTTACGAGAAGGCTCTCTGGGAATTGGCTGTTTGACTTTATTGCTCAGATCGAGTGGCTGTTCACCTGAAGACACGCGGGACCTCTTAGATTTCGACAAATCAAACGGCAAATCATCCTGTACGTGTGATGGTTTAAGGCTCTTATGGCCAGTGCTGTGGGCGATGACAGGGGTCTGGTAACTTGTAGGAGGAGTTAAGCAGCCATGGCGACTGGCAGGCGGTGTCTTGAACAATTCTGGATGTTTGGGTTTATTTTCTGATTTTGGTTTCATCAGTGATGGGTTTAAAGGTTTCTTCACTATGCTGGCCTCACTTTCAGCATCAGAACCGGAGCTGACATCTAGATCGCTGCCACTTGTCATGTCTGACAATTCACTGGCGTCTGAACCATCAGAACCTTTCCTGTCCTTTAGTCCTCGCAATTCACCTTTTTCTCGCTGCTCAGAGGAGACAGATGAGGGGGTTTTTACAATTGGGGAAATAGCCGGCTTGAACTGGTTAGGGGAAATGGGGCTTCCCATTGGACCCAAAGGATGTCCAGGGAAGATTGGAAACCCGGTACCTAATGTTTGGTAAAATGGGTAAGGTGGACGTGCCCCGTAAAGTCCCATGTAAGCTGATGGGTTGAGTGGTGCTCCTTGAGGAACAGGTGGCATCCCCAAATTCCCAATAGGACTCATTTTTTCTGGTGAATATCCGATACGCATTCCACTTCGCAGAGCCCCCTCGCAGAAACGCTTGTGTTTGCTGAGAGAGGTGACTGTAGAAAAAGCCTGTCCACAGTCTTTACATTTGATCTGTTGGCGACAGTCGGCGTGCATCCTCTTATGTCGGCACAGATTTGAGAATTGGGTGTAAGCTTTGAGGCAGACCTCACACTGAAAGGGTTTCACGCTGCTGTGGATGTGCTGATGCTGCTTCAATCCGCTCGACGTTGCGAATGTTTTTCCACAATCTGGGCAGGCGTGTGATCTGGCTCCGTGATGTTGGGATCTGATATGACGCTGTAGGTTACTGGGGTCTGTAAAAACTTTTTCACAATTCTCACAGGGAAATCGGCGACCGGCTTCGTGCGCAGCCTGAAACAGAGAAGATAAAGAGGAAATTATTAAATCATTAAAATATAACAATACTTTTGCTTGCTTGTTTGTTTGTTTGTTTCAATGAGGTACTTAAGGATATTTCACTCATATGACAGTGCCAGCCCAATGGGTGAAGGAAATCCCCCTTGACGCGACTGGCAACAAATAGGGACGAGACAGTACAATCATAAGACATCATTGTCACAAACAGGTGCTTTGTGCTGCCCTAAGTTTTAAACGCACAAGAGCAACAGGAAGCTCCCTCCTAACCCCGGGCCAATGCACTGAATACAAAATACAGTGCTTTAAGACGAAGGCGTGAGGTTGACAGTGCAATAAACTACAAACAGATGAGATTGTGCTGTCCTTTTTTTTAAAACTAATGAGTGCACCATGGCCAGGAAAGCTAGCACTTTATTATTTCAATGGGACGATGTACCATAGCATACCACAGGATTCTTATTAGTTTGATGAATTTGATGAAACCACCCACTTCTACAGTGTAGTAAAATTGAAGTTTAGTATTTATATAGGGGTTAAGTGTCTGGATTTATTTAACTCGTAAAAGCAATATTTATGTACCATTGTATTACACATAGATTATATTTCCATGACAGTCTTGGCAAATATTTGGAAGTCTGTCCTTAAGGGGTGCTATTTTAATAGGATTAGCAGCCTACCTGATGTCTGATTAGGTTTGACTTCCACTGGAAACTCTTTGGGCACTCCTCACACTTATATTCACCTTCAATACCAGACTCAATCGGGTACTCAAAGTCTTCACTGAAAGCAGAACATAAAACATATATATAAATGACTGTCTCTGGGATCTTATCTAGAACATAAGATGATTCATAGACTTTATTAAATCTACATCACTGTGCCAGTGTGATTGCTTTCTAGAAATATAAATCACTGGGTAATGAAATTTCAATGGGAACCTCGAAGCCGTTATCATTTATACTTAAATATACAAAACAACAACAACGGTTATCATATCAACAATCCTTATAAGCTGCACTCTCGCCAGCTAATATTTATTTGCACGAGATTAAAAAAAAATTAAAATGTGTCACTGAAAATTATACACATTATGGTCAAGTAACAGAATATATTTCAAAGATTTGATCGATCGATTGATTGATTGCCATAATAACAATACTAACACAACCAAAAAATGTAAAGACTTTTCAGGACTGTGCTGTTGCGGAGAATGGACAGAATGGGGTTTCCCCATGGTTATGCACACTAAGTTTAGGAGGACTGATTTATAGGTTTCCCAAATTATTTGCAGCCTTCATCGTATTTTGCATTTTGCTATTCATTTTAAAAAATTTTGTCATCCGATAATCAATGAAGATTTTATTTTAAAGAAATTTTGCTTTATTTCACACAAAGGCACATTTATGTATTTTGTATTTGAAAAATCAGCAAACCAGGGGAAAATGCAAATGTTAGGTTACCTCACAAAATTTTAGAGGCCTGATTTAAAAGGTTATGTCAAAAAGATTACAGTACAGTTTTGCTGTTTGAAAAACGAAATTTCCTTCGGTGCTAAGTAAAGCATGAAGATTTAAAACGAACAACTCTCAACTAGAGGGCTATTTGTGAGGAGTCAGGACAGTTTCTAGCAGGGTTCATACATAAAAGACTCGCAGTAACTTGCTTTTTAAAAATGGTCATTCAGTCCAGAGATTTGTACTCTAAATTGTTCACATAAATTGGTTTTATCTTATTGTAATGTCCGATTATCTTATATGAAACAAATTAATAAATAAATAAGACCCACACTTCGGTTTTAAACACCAGACCATCTCTATAATTAAACTTCTGGTTGGTTGATACAAGTCTAGGAATCATCATGTATGTGAAACAGAACGGACTTTCGTATTACTGTAAATCACCTTGAATTTCGACCATAATATGGCTACTTTAAAAGTTATTTTAAAAACTAAGATATGGTTCCTGGGAAACAAATTTATGTTTTCTGACAAATCCTGATTTTTTCCAACTGAAAAATGTTTAATCTGCTTTCCAGGAACCATTTCTAAGTCCTTAAAATAACTTTTAAAGTAGCCATATTATGGACGAAATTTTAGGTGATTTAGGGTAATGTTTACTGGAGACATGACAGTCATGCCTAAGGGCCAAATCTACGCAGCACATTTAGAATTCCGTATATTCCAAATAAATGTTCATCTTCTTAACTTTTGGTGTTAAATATGACTGATAGAGACACGGAGTCACAGATTGATTGAATTACCTGATGTTATCTTCTTCCTCGGATTTGTCGAGGTTGTCCTGGGTTACAGAATCTCCCAGCATGCCCTGAGTCAGATAGTTACTGTGGCTCGTATAGTTCAGTTTGTTCTCAGCATCATGGTTACTTTTCACTGAGGAGTAGTTTGGAATATCTGTTAAAAAAAGAATTGAAACATGTACATACAATTTAATTTACATGCAGTATATAATTTTTTTAAGTATACAATTTCTGCTGCAGCTTGTAAAAAATAAATGTTAAATACATAATGGCCCTACAGTACTGTTAAACTATTGTTAATTTGAAATTTAAACTAAGAAAAGTTATAAACAACCAAAATTGATTTTTATATGATAAAAATCACATTTCTGTATGCTTAACTTATAACGAAATCTTCAAAGAAGAATTTAACTCATAAATCAGCAATTATTTCAATAAAGTTTCATGAATGACATGATGTTAAGAGCTATTCAGATTTTCACCTGTGGAATATACCTGTAATAATTAACTTATCAACTTTTGATAATCAATAAAGTAATGATCCAGCCCATTAAGAAAACATCCTTTAAGAAACAACAAGCGCTGTGGAAAACATTAAAGTAAACTGCTCTCTCCAGCCAAACCACAAACAACAAATGGCTAAACCATCCAATGAAAGCAGGAGGATTTAGAAGCCAAAGAAAGCATTGACCAATCAGAAAGAGTTTTCTAAAGATGATAAATAAAGAGCTATCTGTCATTTTTATAACTGTCCCCTGATAATAAAACCTGTCGTAAAGCCGGGTCATAAATTGTCAGTACACCCAGGTTAATACAGGCACCAGTCAAGTGGTATTGTTCACTAAAAAAGGGAAATTCACACCAACAGGCTTTTCTCACAGTTATATGCACATCATTTAACTCAACAAAAATATTGTAAAATCTATCTAAAGCAGTAAATTCATAGAATAGAATCCCAGTTCTTTTTAATTTATTTATAAAATAACATAAACCATAATAAAATATATCCAAGTTGTAGTTGTAGTCAGTGACTTACTCTTTCATATTCACAAAAAACAAATTGTTTTAGGTTTCAATTATTCCATTTTCTTAATAAATGTTATACCAGTTTAATTTCTCTATCAAAATTGACACTAGAAATTTAGTAGAATGCTTTCCTCAAAATATTACACTTGTTAAAATATCTTGACCTGGATATTTTGGTTAACATGAATTTGAAGAGAGATTAAAAATGGCATCCTCTTCATTTTGACAGTTAATGTCTCTGCTCTGAATGCTGGGAGACAGTAGCTCATGTGAACATTCCTCTTTAGCAGGTCATGAAAACACTTTTATAGGTCAATAAATTTCAACAGTAAAAACTCTTAATAAACACTTATGATATTATGGGACAGTAGCTAGTGTGTGAGTATCAAGAACAAGGCAACCTAGCAAAATGACTCAGTTTTCAATAGGAGTTTAAATAGCTTCAGATTTACCTATGTGCTCATCATAATCTATATTGATCCTTCTGAAAATATCACCATTTAGCAAGCCACTAAAAGGCCTCTTATGTTTCCATAAATTTTCCCTTTATCTGAGAGATATGATAGTTTTGTGAGCACCCCATGAAAGCCAACAGCTGGGGAGCCATCTCCTGTAATCTCAGGGAATCCTACAGGAGAACACAGCAATATACCTGTCCTCTCAGAGCTCGTTAGACAATTATTTACAGGTGAGGAAAGTTAAAGACACTGATACCTGATGGCCCTAAAACTATCTTTTACAACCCCTAAAACTGTCAACATTCATATCCCTGTTAATCATAAAGCCAAAAGGTTATAGTCTATGGCTAATCTTATCATCACCGAAAAAAAGAAACTACTGTAAATTGTCCTTTTTAGGAGGTTACTGTAAAGTTTCTATTCAGAAGGAGAGATCTGGAGGGAAATCTTAATATTTGAAACTTTATTTCTGCCTTTGTTTCTTAATAAAATCTTAGTACCAGTATACTTCAGAAAATGGATTCTTACGTTCTATTTCACTAAATAAGTGGATTTCCTTTGCTAGGAAAAAAAAAAGGTACAATTCTGAATCTATCCAAAATAATAATAAGCCTGACTTTTATATAAATTTTTTAAATTTTATTACTGGCACAGGTGAAATAAAGTGAAAAAATGTCTGCAATTAAAGTTTAACAGGTGAGTGACTAGTGTCCAGACATCATGTGACCTTTGCCCTCTCCCATGACCCTAAAAGGGCCCCAGACAATGGATTCAGTGACCCGTAGTAAGGACATCTCCTCTCCAGCCAGTCTGTCTAATTGATCACCTTGGCTGTCAGATTTTTCCGCCAAAAACACCTTTACCCAAATCCTCATGCTCTTAAAAAGTAACTTCTACACAAAGACATCAAGTCAAAAAAATATCTCCCATTATCTGCGGTTCTCAAAGATTCGAATTCTACAAAACTTAAATTGCCAACAACAGAACTAAGTCAGGTAAAGGGAATTACAATGTACCATTGATGAATAGATTTTAAAACGTTAAAAAAAAATCAAGGCAAAAATGCAACAATAAAACTAAACAATTGGAAGTAAAAAAACGAGTAACTAGTTGGTATCACAGGTTGGGTGCAAACTTGATTGATAGACGGATGAGTTGGTTGTTAGGAGTGATTTGTTCCGGTCTGTTGATTAGAGTTAATTGTTCCTTAAGCGGTGGTGGATAATATAAATTATTAAATAAACCGCACTAAAACCTCAGGTATAACTTTGTTAGAAATAATATAAGTTACACGTACTGTTCTGATCAAAGAAACTTTCTAAATTAAAGTTGCATTACATTATTATTGCTAGATACATTTATCAATTTTATCATTTATTTGTCAACAAAAAAAATGACACGATTTCCACAGATGGTGTCAATTTGATTGAGTTAAAAAAAAAACAATATTCATATTAATAAATTGTCGCAAATTTAGGATCCATTAGAGAAACAAAAACAAGGGGAAATAATGAAGCTTATAGTTTTAAAAGGGATTTATTTCTTTAAATTTAATTTTTTTTTCATCCTTTGTTCATGAATAGAATGCACTTACAATATCAAAATTGTGGGCTGCCCGGTTAGTGTCACCTAACAGGGAATCATTTTTTTTTAACAAGATCTTATTTTTTTTCCTCTTCTGGTTATGTTACATGTAGAGAGCCGTAACATATGAAATCCTGATATTAAATTTAATATTGTTAAGCCCAGGTAAAATGTCTCCCTCCCCTTCTCAATGAGTAGATAAGACAGGTGGGATGGACAGCTGCTGGGTTAATGCTGCAGCTTTTATTCTCCTCGGGCTCAACTCTTAAGAAAATCTAACATCAGAGGGCAGCAGATGAAAGGACTGCATTAAAAAGGGTTTTTTAAAAGAGTGCAGCTCCAAAAAATAATAATGATAAAAGAAGATATGGCAGACGAGGTTTGAAGAGAATAGGCAGGGTTTGAATAGGGCAACCCAGAGACATGGGGCCACTCACTCATTTTACCTATACAGGTTTGTCATTAGATGTCAGGCCACGCGACTATCCCAGACAAAAGGCTGCTGTCGTTGAAGACAATCGCTGACAATGGAACAGCCCTCTCTAGGGCAATACCTGACAATACAGTGCCCTCTACTGGGCAATACAGACAATATAGTCCCCTCTACTGGGCAATCACAGACAATACACCACCCAAAAATTATCTTCTGACAACCACAACAAAGACATGCATGCAGTCTGCAGCCAAAAGCAGGCAGTGTGTTTTTTAAAAGGAGAATGTGAAAGGGTTCAAATATGCTTGGACCAACAGCTGAAAGTACACCTTTGCAGTGTTTTATAGGAGGTGCAGCATCTAGGTGGACAGGCGATGCAGCTCTCGTCCTCATGTAACTCACACAGCTCTCTCCGATAGATGTGTCCCCAGAGACAAACCAAACAAAAGAGGCACACCCTGGACAAAAGAAACCCCTGGAGAGAATGAAGTGCTGCTTTAGGTTTAAGCGTGCCCCAGCACACCTGTTTGGAGCAGAATAAATATGGGCAGAAAAAAAATAACTCAATTTATTGTTTTCTGTCTTGGCTTTTTCATCATCCTGATACAAATCACAGTAATTACAGGAAACAAATTGATGACTAAATTGACGTTGTTTTTATTGTACCTGGAGCATGAAAGCCATTCTATTAGGCATAATGTCAGCAGCTGCATCATTTTAATAATTTGTCGTATTGCACCTTTTTTTATTTTTATCATTGTAACCCTTCAGGTGAAACCCAGGCCGCCATTTTTTTATTATATTTTTTTGTATTTATTTATTGTTTTTGTTTTGCAATCAAATCCAAAATAGGAATATTATCATGTTGTTTTACAACACCTGCATTTGTCTTCTAATTTGTTATATAAACATTTTTTGGATAAGGTGCAATTAATTAATAAAAAAGAACGACATTAATGATTGATTTCACCAAGAATCCATTATTTTTCTCCATTATATTTCAATTTTTTTTCGCCATAAAATAGAGTTTTCTACTTCACTGATATTTTATTTGTCATAAATTTTAAACTTTTTAATTGTGGTAATTTGTGTTGAGAAATGATATTATTAAATTTAATAATTATGTAAAGAATAAAATATATGAAATTTAATAATCTGTCCAAGTTAATTCAGTCCATGATTTCAACTTTGTGAAATAGGATCTGATTGCGCACGTGTGTAAAATTATCTCTCCACACTTGTATTCATTGTGTGAGCTTAAGCTTACCCAAGATTTACTTTTCAAAACACACCTTTTCAAAATTGATTCAGGTAGAAATTAATCAATAGGAATATATCTGACAGTCTGACTATGGGCAGACAAAAGGTACAATATATCATCTAATAATTAGTTAATAAAAAGGAATCAAAATATGAAAGAAAAGTATTGGAAATGGGCTGATTCAATTTTCTCTTCTTGTGGATCTGACATAAAATTTTGGTATTCGTTTGAAATTTAATATCAAAAATGTGAAACTATAACGAAGAATATTGTTCCGTTAGGGAATTGTATAAAAGATAGAAATATACCTTGTGAGTTGCAGAGTGAACATCAATAGATAACATATGTTTCACGTGTTAAACAATCTGAGGCAGGTGTAGCCAGGTAAAAATCTCATGTAGGCACAAATTAAGGTAAATTACAGGAAAATATAAATACAAATTAATTTTTAATATTACAAATTGTTATGTGATAAATAAAAATGAAGAAAGAAAATCCTTTTTTTGTAATAAAATATTCTTGTTACTAAAAAATCCTTATTTCTTAGATAATGAAATGAATAAAACTTATTTATATGATAATTTTTCAAAAAATTTAAAATTAGTTGGGTTTTTTTTGTAATAAAGTTTTTTTAATCATATAAAATATTTGCTTTCCAGGCAATATCCTATTCATTACAATAATAAAAACTCTTAACTGCAGCATAAATGGAATACCTCTTAGCAAAGTGTTAAACACCAATCAATCAAACTCATGTGTGCTTGCTGAATTTCATGACCGTATGTATATTTTCTTAATTTACGGAATTTATATGCTCCAATGTTTGAAAATGTTTCATTACAGAACGTCAATAACCATTGTTGGTATCAAGTGGCTTTACTTTTATTTTGTGATTGTAGTTTGAAAGTTGAATAGAATTGTGTATATTTTATAATCTACTTTTGTACAATATTTCACAAGCTACTGTCTTACTTAGTCGTTCAATATAAGTGCTAAACACGAAATACACCAAAGCGAGAAGCTTGGGCGTGTCTGATACTATTAAGGTAATAATTGCTGTTTTTCTTTTCTGGAAAAAAAACCTTACCATTTGAATATATTAAATTTGTCTGTTCGAATTATTAGAGGATTTAACATGACTGACAATTCAACAGATAGAAGACGAAGATAGAAATCAGTCAGGTAACATAATTCAAACAGACAAACAGCCGGTTTGGAAATTATCGGATCACAAAGCTGCGTTGTAAAATCAATGTTTTAATTCAGATTTTATGGTTTCAAATTCCCTAGTCTCGTACAGCACAAAACTGCATGTACTGAAAACTACTTGTATATTGAACAACTTCATATCAGAAATAATTCTGTCACTCCTTCGTTCTCTACATTGTAAACATTGTATTTATTTTTAATTTATAATTCTCAAGTTCCGTTTTATTTTTCATAAACTGTGGCTTGCATTTAAAGTTTCAAAATAGGTTCTTAACTTGAATAAAACAAGAATAACCATTGCTTTGTTGTCAATTGAAGACATTTTTTTAAACTGAGTGTTGACAGATTAAAAATTTCTCAGAAAAACTTTAATTAAATTTACAAAAGAAAGAATTTTTCTTTCTAAGAATGGAAATCACGTTTATACAAAATCTTTGAAACGAAGGACAATTCAAACTATGTCTATTCTTTTTTTTTTTTACTTATGTTTGCAAAGAACTGCTTGAATCAAAATCCAGTCACCCCTATAAAAAGCTGACCATTTCATGATAACTGGTTTCATGGAAAAACGAATGGTGGCAGATTTTTTTGTCTTGACATGATGCACCTGGCCGTGATATTAAAAATGTCTCAACAAAGGAGATTGAATGTGAATAATCAATCTATCCAGTGCAAGACATTATCAATGGCAACATGGTGCTGTCGATTAAAAAAGAAGCTAGTTGCTGCTAAAAAAAAAAATCCTATTGTTATTTTCTCTTTATGTTTATGTCGAATGCTTCCTGTCTCCTGCGTTTCCCACAGAAAAGCAGAGCTAAAAAATTACACACATCAAAGTTATTATCACCTCATTGCTGACAAACTTTGGCTCGCTTCAATGGAGAGGTCAGCAGTTATCTGTCCAATCAATAGCATGGTCAGAGGTTAATGGCTGGTGACCTTGCAGATGGACCAATGGCTGACCAAAGAATAAAAGGGTTGACTCTGAAAAAGGGCAAATCCTGAATGACACAGGTTTGGGGTACCGTCTTTGACACGCTCACTACCCTAACTCGATGTGTCATATGCCGCATTCTATACTCAAACATCAATTAGTATGGCTAATCGCTGTGAATAGTGACCAGTTAAGCCCACACTACCATAATTTGATAAGTGATCACCTGGTGGTTGCCAGTCTAGTAAAACAATAGTACCCAATACTGACACTAATGTTTATAGGGCACCTGTAGAAGCCTAGAAGATGTAAGGATGAGCCTGTTGAGGAGATATGGGTGCAGATAAGGGACCGAAAGTACAAGCCCTCTGAAAATGTCAATGGCTGGAAAACTCTTGATGGTCATTTTAACTGGGCTAATCATGTTTGTTCCAAAATGTCTTGGATATTTCACACATTTATACAGCGTGGGTCGTCAGCATTCTTTCAGTTATCATTTTCTCAAAACTTGTATGTTTATGCTGGATCTATTAACAAGGAGAAGCTAGAAACTTTCCTAAACTGAACTTAAAAGTATGTTTTGGTTTAACTTAGCCTTAAATGGCAACGGTGTTTTAAGGAGTTGTAATGATTTTCTTCATTTTTAATTTGTTGATTTTTACTAATTAATTAATGCTCAATGTTGTGAAATCATGTTCTTAAAAATAGTTTGGAGAAAACAGTTTTGACAATGTTTGCTGTAAAACTTTTTTTGTTTAATTATCATCAGTTGTGAATTTGGAAAATTAATTATTGCTCCTGTCTTGCTTAACGAGAAATGTTTTGCCCTAAACATCTTTTTTCTTTCTTTTAAATTGTAAGCTAATATAAGCAGTTGCCATTGAGAATGTTGTCAAACAAGAATCAACACTAGATAGTTGGAAGTTAGAGACAGAGAGAAAAACCACCTCTGTAAACATTACAGACATATTTTCAGCGCACTCCGTCAAACATTGTCAGTTTGCTCTCTAATCCGCAAACAATTTAGCATAGTCGCTTCAAGCTAGAGGCATAAAAAAAAAAGACGCAAGTAAAAAACTTTTAAACTGTCCAATTTGTCAGGAGATGATCTCATGTCAAGGAAGAAAGGCAGTGAGCTTAGGCAAAGAATCGTGAAAAATTGTCAGCTTGTCCAATGGCTACAGCTCTGAAAACACACCAACAATACTTCAATATTGCAGCTTAGAATCATGTCAATTTTCCCTGCCAAATTACCTTGGTGTTCACAAGTCGTGGAAAACTTGACCCCTGCCATTTTGGGCGAGAGTGAAATTTACATGACCTCATAGCGACTTCGCACAAAATATTTGCTGCAATCCTGCTTGGCCAGTTGAATGTCACCAGCGACTTCGGATCAGGGATGGTGCTCATTAACTCTCATAGGCTATCAATTGACAAAGCTAATTACATCCAATCAAATCTCGCCTGAGCATTTATTGCTGGAGCCAAAGCTATAACATGACCCAAACCACAAGATTTCTGGGTAATGTAGAGTTAATGTCCCTGCTGTGATAAATCTATTTAAATATGACATTTGGGCACACTCGTCTCCCCCAGTAAAATCCCGTTAACAGACAATCATTCAGCTAACAGATATTAAAAAAAATGAAGATAAATGAGATCTAGTTGTGGTAAACAGCAATCGTCTACAGATAAATGGCTCATCAACAGCTACTGACCTCAAATTACTTTATATGGTTTAAATTTGTTTGCGTTTAACTCATAAACACCAGTGGTTAAGAGCATTATGCTCAAGGGTATTTCTCTTATATGGGGGTAGTGTTCAGTCATAAGGACATATTAAGAACTGAAGAATGGGCAGGATCTTGTTCCAGAAAGTGGAAAGACAATGTTCCTCTTGTGCTAAGCCAAGACAACCTGGCCTTGTTGGAAACATGCTCCCCTTAGTCTGACTGTCTAAAGACCTCAATATTGTATGTTTTCAGCTTGCTTCTTTTCTAATTTTTTGAGAATTGCAAAGCAAATTTAAAGTAGGCTTAGGTGTACAGAAATCCTTTCAACTGACATTTAGTGAAAATTTCGATCAAACGAAGAGGATAGCATCAAGTAAAATATCATTCTCTGAAAACTAAAATGCCGGTAAAGTTAAGAAGATGCCTACCTTCATCGGATTTCTGTCCGTCACTGTCAGAATAAACTAGATCCTTATTAAACAGAAGCATTTCTTCGCCAGTTTTTAACTCGCGTAACGTCCTATAGTAAATCTGAGGGGAAGAAACAAAATAGTGATTAAAGCTAGCTGTTAGAATAATCTGCCAATATAACCATAATCACAGTAGAATGATTAGTTTCTATTCCTTTTTAATAGATGGGTCTAAATTATGAACAAGTCTGTCCTCAAATTTGTATATCTCCTGGGTTTTTTTCAACATAAATTAAAAATATCCCTGCTGGGCAATATGTTGCCACGTGATAATTTGGTGAGTTTTTTTTTAATAAAAATATTTGTTTCAATATTCTGCTATTTAATTGCAATCGATATGTTAACCTATGTTATATTTTCTCTGTATAGAATAGAATTGTTTTTTTCTTCTTTTTTTTACACTTTTGAAAATATCTGGGATAAAATTAGCCCTTTGGGGTTTTGATTTTGCTGACTGACATTTGTTTGAAAATATATACTTTTATGTATGTTATATATGTCAGTGAAATAAAGAACTTGAATAAATAGTCTATGATTCTGACTGAGGAATTTCTTAAACAAAATAAGTTCTTTTAGTGTAACTTTAAGCTATAGTAGCAGTATCAAACTGCATTTCATTGAATACAATATTTGCATTTAAAAATACTTCAGGATATATTATGCCATCATCAAGAAGAAAGTTGAAGTCAGAAGATGATATAATTGCTGAAGTATTTCAAACTAAATACAATTTTTGTAATAACACTTTTTAAGCAGGGTATCAAAGTGTTGAGCAGAATTTAAAATTCTACAGGAGGCGCTAAACAATCCAATGTTAACAAGTTTCATACAGTTTCAGTAAAAAGGGCATTTGATACGTTGCTATCCTGGACTGAATTATTAATGAGTTCATTATCATTCATGTAATTTAATGTTAGTGATGACATTTTGAATTAAGATCTAGTATTCCAGCTACTTGTTTGTTGCATTTCGTATGAAGGGACCACTGATAAGACAAGAGAGTGACAGAGCAGTAGATATTGCTGGATGTCAGATCGTGGCAGTTAAGTATTTAGCACGGTTTGGGGAAATGGACTGAGAACATGCCATTCATTGTAACACATTCTGCATTGTGATCTTAAATTCAGTGTGTACGAGGGCTCGGAGCCCGTACCAAACTAAGATACCCAAGTAGCTGGATATGCTTGAACGCACATCAGTCCAGCTAGACACCAGTGACAATACGAATACACCAGTTGTCGTCTTAATTTGGAGCTAATTTGGGCAGATGTGATCTGATAGATGAGCCGTATACGTCCCGAGGACAATACCATCATGTCGTATTACACGAGTTTGTGGCGTGTTACATAGGTGTTATGACAGCGCGACAATATAGCCCTTTGACAGACTCTGTGCAAACAGGCTTAGACCTTATGGCTTGTGTCTTCTCAAATACCAATCACTATTAACTCGGCTTGTCTGGAATGACAACTACTTCAATTCTTTAGAAAATTTTCAAAATTTTTACGACCAGCGATCTAGGTGTATCTCTTTATTAACAAAGCCTGTACAAAAAGATGTCTGTTTTTCAAAGCCGCATGGCATCAATTTGTTTGTAAGCTCCGAGTGTCAACACAGATATTTTGAACTCCTATGGTGGATATCAATTTCACAAATGAACAAACGACACAAAAGACAGCTCCTTTACCTTGCGTCAAGTCCCTTGTGTCAATTTAAACTGACAAGCGTTTGAACGTTTTCTTATATTGTCCATTCAAGAATTTAAAGTGTCTTTATCACTCTACATCAATCTAACTATTATGTACGCTCATCTGCCTCTATACACACAATAATTTTCTGAGACAGGTAAAATAAACATACCGGGTTCAGTTCAGCCAAGATAAAACCACACTATGAGCCATACTTTAATACTTCTGTTCCTCAGAGAAAGTTCCCAAGTTCTTAAAACTTTTCAAAATTATCAAAAGGAGGACAAGTAAAATAAATCCCATAAGAGAAAGTTGTAAGTCTGTGGAAAACCGACTTCAACCCCAAGTATTTCAATATTTGTATGAAATTGAACCGTATGATTATTAATAAATATTAAACTTTTATCTTATCTTTCTTTATTATCTATTAAGTAAGCGTAGCGCTTATCTGATAATCTTCTTGAAAAAGACAAATACTGGATACTAAGCTGTCTAAAAGTATGCAATTGTTTTATCATACAGGTATGTGTAAATTGTTTTGAAAAATTGAAGATTTCTTACCTTGTTATCAATTTGAACAGCTTCTAAGTTATAATTGTCACAGTCTATAGCTTGTTGAATATTTGTCATCCAATTTCCACTGGCAGGCACACTAGCATCTATCCAGCCTTTCAGTTTACCATGCTCGTCAAAAATCTGAAGTTAAGCAGAAATTAAGGACATTAATATAAATTAAAATCTAAATTAAATTAAATTACTTCATTAAGCGCTGAAAAAATAAAGATTTTTTTTTCTAGTTGCTGCAATAAATATTAAATACATGAAAATGTAAAATGATCAGTTAAAAACATCATACACATTAAAATGTGTCAAAAAGTCTTGACAACATGACGCAATTCACAGATAATAAATGGCAAAGTCAAAACCACAAATAGACTAAAAAATGAGAAAATTTGTTTCAGTTTCACATTTTGGAGAAGTAACAAGTTTTTCTGATATATATGCATTGAGAATACTAGATATTCTGTGAACAAGTATTTTGAACCAAGAACCTTAAGTCAACATTTTACAAATAAAAATATTGAACCTAAGAATTAAAGTGCTACAACAAAGAGTATTTATCAATTGTGATTGAATAAGTATGAAAGTGTTCCAACTAAGAAGTGTATGGCGATTGCAAACTTACTATCCTTTACCATGCGCTGTAAAGCATGATGTCATACATCTTTCTACAAGTAGCAAATTTCACCAATTGATAATATGATGTCCAATGAAACGAGGAAAACTTTCAAGTCTATCTGAAGTCCTGAAGTCAAACGCTGTAGTTGAGAGTGGGCAGAATCAAGTGTTCAGGTAAAGTCAGAACTGACTCTGGTCACAGATATAAATGTCCAGACTAACTCCTAGCAGGGCCAGCCACAGTTCAATTGATTCTTGGCTAGGATAGGAGGGAAGCTCACACAATCTGGACGGTTGTCATTGGACGCTATTGTAGGCACTTCCTGTATTTGGCGGGAGGTTTCCTCAACCCTCGCGTCCTGTATCAATTCTCTTCAAGCGTCCGTCCACAGAACTTTTATTATCAGACCGACACTGGCTGAGCTGCTGTTACCCAGAACGTTTGCATTAAATACTGCATAATTACATATCAACAAATGCTAAAAGCCTCGTGAGCACAGCGGTTCTAATGAACTTAGAGAATTCATTAAATAAAGCATTAATTTCTATTGCTGCACCATCAATCAGTGGGCCAATGACAAGACTCTATTCAGAGGGTCTCTATTTCTCTCAACAGACTACTTTCAGCCAATGATCCCTGCTTTAGACAGATCTCTAACAAGACAATATCCTCTCAGACAGCCATGGAGGGGCGGACTCTGCACCCCATTGTTAACAGCATAGGGCAGACCCTAATCCTGGAGTTTACAACATGATAAATAGCCCCAGGGGCAATGGGAGAGGGAACTTTCAAGTAAAAATAAAAAATTAATTTCAAACAAAATTGAAATTTAACAACATAAGCATCAAAATTTTTTCAATTATCCTCGAACAAAAAAGGACAGTTTCAAGCTGCTAAATCATTTCATAAAAAAAATGCATCCATTAAAAACTGAATTTAATTTGCGATACTTAATTAAATTATATATTCAGAAAATGGCCCTTTCTTTAATTCCATAAATTTAACACATAAAATCCACCCAACATGGAATGAATAACTAGTATCAGTTTTCCAAATGCAAACAAAATGATTCCCTCAGAAATTGTATTTTAAAGTTCTAAAATTGAAGTCTGTTTTATGAGGTAACTATTCTGTAAGCTACTATGCCTTGATAATAGCAGTTCCCAGTACTTTATTCAAGACCTGCATGTGTCTCTTATTAACAACTCAATAGATAACTACTGGGCAGTTATACCCTTATAGATCTACAGTTAATACAGAAAAGGGGGAACTCGATGTCCAGTATAAAATAATGCACCCTCAGAATTTTGAAAGGCACAGCTTCCGGTCAGTTTAGATGAACAGTAAATCTGGACCACTTCAGCCCTATTAATTCTGATGTATTAATTAATTAACCAATTATTGTTACACAAAGATCTGATGTCATAATTAAATTTCCTTAATTAAAATTACCGTACTAACTGTTTGAAAAATGATGACAACACAATTAAACAATTCGTGAAATCTGAATCTGCAATTTTTTCTTGATTTTCCATTAGCTTTCTGCTGATTATCATTTCCGTTGTGGTGACAAGAATTGATATTCTGAAACAGCATACTTAACCTATGCTGGTGACATTTGAAAGCTTTTAGAAGTAATAATTGGATCCTAAATTCACAATTAAATGCCACAATTATACAGAGAAAATTCACTTGATATTTACACAGACTGACCAGCTGTAGCCCTATAAGTACTCTAGTACAACTGGTAGATTTACATTTCCCAAATGTTAAATGACAGCTGAGCCCAACAGAATACAGTCAAGTTGTTTTTATCAATAACTTAAACCTACATTGTTCCCTCTGACTCAGAGAATCAAATTAGGACACTCATTGTTTAGTAAAATAGTAGATTTATTTGTTTGATTGGGGTTTACCACCATACTGAAGGTTTTTCTCTCATATTACAGCGTGCCAGTCCAATGGGTGAAGTACCCTAAATTATCTCAAATTTGGTTTATGACTAGTCCTAACTTCTTTGCTCGTTGTGACAATATTGTAGCATGTAATCAAACAAATTTATGTTTTCTGACAGATGTTGATGCTTTCTAAATGAAAAATTCATCTTCAGCCTCTCAGACACTATTTCCAAGTCTTTTAAATAGCTTCCAAAATAGTAATTTTATGGACGAATTTGATGTGATTTAGGGTAATATGGTAGTAAGGCTTTCAATTTACAATCACTACAAAACATGTATCCGACTAAATTGTTGAGCTATTACATGTAGTTTTATGTTTAATTACATTAGCTGAAAATCCTTAATCCTTCGAATATGTGGGGTTACTTTATAATAATAATAATACAGGTAAACAGCATTGATCATCAGTGATTGTAGGCATGTCTGCACAGGTGTGACAATAAACGTGCCATAAAAAATCCAATTCTTAATAAAAAATAAACCATGTACATTGTACTTGTATATCCAAGTGAAATCTATCTGGTTGATAAAATAAGACAACGTGAATCCAACGAGCAGTTTTCAATAAATATTTCTCACACAAAAAGGTGTCAAATGACTTTCAATTATGTCTAAAAGGACGAGCTTTCAACAGACAGTTCACACAAACAGAATGAACATGTTGTAACTGTTATATTCTCTGATTAATCTATAGAAGTGACAGGGTTTGTAAATCAGGTATCGTGATCTGCGATTTCACGTAATTCACTTCACTTCCTGGTATATCCTACATTCTTATTGGTTTTTCTTGGTGGATGGACCAACCTATCAATGTGTGATTATTAAGCTGTGAGCTGTATTGTCACCTCAGAGAAGCAATAATAAAACTTATTTTATATAATGGAAAGATGATAAAAGATAATTTTAAAGGGCAATAAATGAATCGTATGGTTACAAACAAACCTGGATGTTTCCTCCCTGACACTGATGTTAGCAGATCCTTTAGTCTTGTTGTCACCTTGGAAGGCAGGTAAGTAATGATGCAAACTGGTGAATAGCAGTTAGATAAATGTTTGTCTTCCCCTCACACCAGTTCACCTCAGGGGGTAAACTTGTACCCACAGGTTCTACTTCCTTCTGGTATACTAGGTTAGAACTAAAGCAGGGGTTAGGGCTTCTTATCTCCACAGGTAACCCCACACAGGTAGAAACTAGATTGGAATTTGTCTTAGCTTGTTTACTACTGTCTTTAATCCCTAATGCTAATCCCTGAAGGAGTTTCACTTAGATACCAGGTAAGCACTTCCAGGCTGGGATTATATCAATGGATTATCTCCATGGGACACTAATCTACATCAAAGGAGTACAGGTAAAGACAGGTATAATCTAAGGTGTTAATTCCATTCTTATCTAAAATTGTCCATTTCCTCACCCTTTAACCCTCTTAATGTGTGCACTACCTTACTGGACAATATAATGGGTGTGTTTGTCTACAAGTGTAATCTTTCACATCACAATAGTTATGCTCAGACTAAGTTCACCTGTTTGCAAAATGTATTATTGAATAGTCACTCTTGAAAAATAAGGTTGTTTTTGTGGTATTATTTATGACATAACAGCAATGAGATACTTATCCTGTCAATGTCGGAATTCCACACAATGCCTCTTGTTTTTCAGTTGCAGAAAGTGTTCCTATTACCTTTTTGGCTTCGAATCAATCCACCTATTTTGGGCTTATCATTTGAATATTTAGAAAACACATTCATTTTCCCCTTATAGTGAACGAAATAAGAATATTTAAGTTTTCAGTGGTACTTGTCAGTAGAACACAACTAAAATCAATAAAAGTCAATTAGGTTCCACATATCATATACCCTGGATATTTTCTGTTTCAATATAGAAGAGAACTTGATTACAGGTATCGTGTGTGCTAAATATTGTCTATACCATGTAAGTTGTTATTTAGCTGGTCTCAAAATGCCTGTAGTTTACGCATAACAACTCGAGATAATGATCCATTTAGAAATTTGTTTCCGAGAGTTTACCTAGGACATGCCAGGATTTTAGGTTTAAATTAGTGGACATCCATTATTTCCACTAACAATTTTAACAAAGAAAGACTTACTTTGACTGAATATTTTGGCTTTATTTTGCCATCATCAACAGAGTTTTTAGAAATATAAGAGAGTTTGACTTCGTTTTAGGCCATATCAAAGCCTCTTCAAAAAGGCTATATACATTGTAAACATAGACTAAGTGAACTGTTAACTATCACTGGCAGGTAATATCACATGATAATTTACTAGGTAAGCTATGCACTAACAAGAGATAATTGGGGCTTCGTGCCATACTGAAAAGTCAGATGACATAACCCATACAAGGAGTGAACAACAAGGAAATGTGTCAACAATTATTTAATTTCTTAAGAATTTCATTAACAATTTTAATTAGCATGTGTGTATCACATGGAATATCTCACCTGTATAAACTAGCTAGGTACTTTATGGTTTGATAGCGTATCAATTAGCCCATGGGCGTATGAAGGAAATGTATTATTGATAAGAATTCATTTCATAGCCTCTAAGACTCACCACATTGTGAGTCATAGATTTGAAACTTGTGATTGGCTTGATACAGGTGATATGGTTGGTAACAAAACTGTTCTAAAACACTCAATTAGAAGATTTAAAAAAAACAAACCCCTTCTTTTGAAATGACTGCACACAGCACTAGTGCAATTCTCTGCTATATGCTATTATAAAATTGTGCAAACATTTAACCGCTGTCAAAGCAATTACCTCAATGAACGATAAGCTTTTCTTACAATCCCTGTCACAATAGATTAATTGTATTGTAACAGAGAAATAATTAAAACAAGCTCACAGCTTTCAATTCATTAACTTGTCAAAACAGTTTCCTTCAGTCTGTTGTGAGTTTACTCAATTACTTTCATAAGGTAAAGGGTGTCAACAGGTATAAACAATAAGAACCATTAATCTAACACCTTTAATAACTCGTTAAGACAGTTGATTAAAATATAATCTACAAGTAAATCACATCCTTGCAGAAAAGCTGACTGTAAGATTGTAATTAAGAAAGATAATATTAGCTGTCAAATCTTCCTGTCAAACTCAATTAACCTAAACAGCCCACATCTATGAGGCTTACATATAAAGTCAAGGATTAGTGTATCAAAATTAACATACACAGTAGTATCAAATTACTTATTTGGGTGACATTTCGAAGTTAGGGGTGATATAGAAAACACTACTCATATGTTTCAGTGTGAAAAAACTATAGATGCATGGCATAATTCTCTTAGATAAATTTCACAAAGTCAAGCAAAACTGTAACATTTGGAAATTAAAGATGATATAGAAAACACCCTCGTATATTTCCGTGTTAAACAAATATGGATACATGTATGTCTGGCATTATTCCCATATATAAGTTTCACACAGTTGAGAAGAATATGACTGCAATAAAAGATACTCATGTAGCTATGCAAATATAAAATGTTTTATCATAAATAAGGATTCGTGTCTTTTTTATCTTTCGATGTACATGTACTTGAGTTGCTGATGATATCATGGTGAGATTTTGGTGTGGTTTGTAAACCGGCCAAGTTTATCCCACAGACAATAAACTTGATGGTTCATTATCTTAGTTAATTATACTATATTTCCCCTTATAATAATGCTAACAATTAAAATATTATATATAAATTAATAATATGAGAAAAAGAAATGTGTTTAGCCTTTTTTAAATTTACCTTATCATGATTTTGAGCACAAATTTTCAATGATTTACCCACCAAAAAGCGGAAAAATTTGCTGCAGTCTAACTATACAGTTAGCTACGACAAAATCAATCTTGTATTATTTGAATGTAAAGCAAAATTAAAACATATGTAGCAACATAAATTTCACATATTTGTGTACAAACAACATGAAGAACTGCCAATTAATTTTTAAAAACTTGAGAAATTTTATCTGTTTCCTTTATCTAGCTAATGAATCCATCACTTTTAAAATATTTTACGTGTTCAATCTTGTAATGTGTTTTTAAAAAAAATACCTATGCCAGTTTCTGTCAAAATACAAATAAAGCTTTGCACAACTTTATAAAAAAATAAAAATAAATGAATTGTCCATTTTGGAACAATTCAATGTTTTATTGCACTACTTCAGTGTATAAAGTATGGCAAAGTAGAAACCCACACCAACAACACACTGACCAGCTTTGCAAAATTAGAAAAACAACTTAAAACATAGATAATAGCAAGGCTAAAACTTGGGGATGTATGAGTTTCTAAAAGATTATAACAATTAGCATAAAATAACACCTTTTCAACTGATTTGGTTAAAAGAATAAGACTAATGTGTTAATTTTAGGCAAGGTGTAATAAATAGAACAGCGGGTGGCCTGGTAACTTAATTTAGAACAGACTTCTGAAACAATTAACATTTATTTTAGACAATACAATATGAACTACTTCTGACACTTGTGAATTGACCGATGAGCACTTAACTAGTGACTCACTCGATTTTCTTAAAACCTTTAAAAATAGACCCATTAATTTCTTTTGCAAGCTCACCCCTGTGCTCTACACTATGCTGAAATTGTTTAGAGATATTCCCAACATAGAGATATATAATAACTGTCGATTATGGCTAGAAAGAATGCTTATTCCTGAGAAATAAATTTGCACATTTTTTCACAATGCTCTGAAAGCATTATGCAATGTAGGTCTTCTAGATTTGTTCAGAGAGATTCTGACGACATATTATTTAATTGAGTTTTACCAATTAATCAATGTTCAGACTCTTGTAAATTTTTCCCTCGAGTATCCTCATTTTTGTTGATTGGTTTATTGGAGTTTTACCGCATGTTGAAAAGTATGTCACTTATATAACAGTGGTGTATGAGAGCCTAACATAACCATACCATTTGAAGTGTTTTGCGATATGTTGAAAAACCACATATCCTCTAGTGAACTGGAAAGTAAAGATAATAGACTATACTTGATACATACTGCTCGTAAATACTGATATTCTTTTTAAAAATTGAATTGCATTGCATTTTCAATTGTCTGGTTATTTTCTGAATACTACCAATAGGTATACAATTGATAGTGGTACTCATATTTTATGCATACATAGTCCGCTTTCTGTACAAGGCCACGTTTACCACCTACAGGTATAATCCTAATCCTAGCCTGAAAGATCACGTGAAAAATCATTTACAATAGCTTTAAATATTCCTTGAATAGTTCTAGTTAAAAAATTGCTAAAATAAGCAATTTGTCAACCACGTATGCATTGACCTACAGCATACTGTTTACATCACAAGTATAAAAATGCCTGTAGTTCCACTGGAGAGTTTAACATAATTAACACACAAGCTGTGTCTTAGCTAGGATTAGAAATCTGCCTGTCAGAAATCCCTATTCTGAGAAATTTCGCCTGCCCAAATTTTAAATTCTCTTATCTTTCCCATGTTAAAATTCAGAAGTTCTACCGGTCATTTTAACAATTTTTAGAAATCTGCCTGTCTCAAATGATGGGTGGACGGGTTTGCAGCTACGTTGTAAGACTTTGCACACAAGAAATGTAATTCAGAAAAACTGAAACTTTATTTCGACTCAATATTTTAGCATTTATTATGCCATCATTAAGAGATAGTGAAATTTAAAATGAAGAACTTTATGGTTTTTCAGAATTTCACTACTTGTGTGTTACAACTTTATACTTTGTAACGAGGAAAATTGAAATAATGAACGGATATCAAATGAACATATTGGTACATATAAAAATAATATACTAATTATGTGTAAATTGAATAAAGTAATCAAATTGAAGCAATACAGAATTCATATTAATGATATATAACTCAAAGGTTTTGTTCGTTAAATAAATGTTGATTTACCTGATTGAGCCATTGTTAATCACTGTCGTCGTTGCCGTGGAAACCACAGGTATTAATTATATCGTTCTTGCCAGGTAAACTGTCTCTTCTAAGTTACAAACACCCAATTGATAATATCTGTATCAATCTTAAGTCATCAAATTCGGTTACTAGTAACATTCAGTCAAGCCTGCTTCAGGAGCAGTACCAAAATGGAAAGGAATTTTTTTTCAAAAAAGTGTCAAACATTTCCAATCCAAATACTTATCAGTAGGTTGGCTGCTTGTTAAGGTCATCAAAGTATCTAACTTGTGTGCCAATCTGGTACCTGGTGTTATTGAGGAACAAAATGGTAGCCTTCACTCTTGTGGACACCTTGTCATTGAACAGAGCTGACCAGAGGAATACTCACTTAATAACTGACACTGGCAATTCTCTTATCTTCCTTGGCTTAAGCTGTCAGTCTATTGGAGCAATATGGACAGACTTTGTCACAGAACAACACTGACTTTACCCCAAGGAGAGGGGAAAAGGCTACACAGTGTTTACAGTGATTATTTCTCACAGAGCAGACCTCAGTGTTCAAAAGTGCCACTCTGTGCTGAGGCTTAAATTTCATTGGCTGACCAGATCAAAGGGGAGGGGTTAAAGAGTGGGAAGGTTGGACTGAAGGTGGGTCCAGTAGCAAAGGAGAAGAGCTTATTGTCAGAGAAGACTAATCAACAAATTAGGGGTTGGCTCTAGTTATGATTGACAGCTGTAGTCAAGTTTAGCACAGCCCATTGTATTGATCATGGTTGAGTGGTGGTTTAACACACACTATTCCTCACACACTGATATTGTGATACTGTACCCCAGCACCCACTCTGCTTGCCCTAAATTAACCACCCACTAACAAAAGCTCACCACTGCAATACAAACACAGCTGTCTGCTTGTGTGATGGCCACTTTAAGGCAATAACTGATTGCAGCCACAACACCTTTATTCCTCAGAAATACAAACCCTCAATGAGCTGGTGAGATATCCAAATTTCTCCAAGTCTACTTAATGTTACACGATCAAAATAATAAAATTTGCATTTTTTTTTGTTTCTTTTTATTCTTCTTCTCTAAATGGATTTGTCTTTTAATGTGAGAAATATAATCTAGCAAGCCACGTATCACCTATATTATTTTAATTCCAATCTGAAATTTTTTTAATTTTTACATTTATTTTGCTTCTCAGTGTGCATTCCCTATGAATAAAACGGACCTAGGAAGATTTTTTTTTTACTTTAAACGTTGCTAGGTTGCACTAAATAAATATTTTCCACAATATGTCCAAAGCAATCTTAAATGCATAATTTTCTCATTTAGACTTGATAACTTATGCATTTAATGTGCTTACATCATGGCTAAGGATACCTGAGATGTTTTTTGGTGAAATTAAGCTCTTGCATGCAACAAAATCTTTTTAAAATATTAAACACAAAAGATTTGTCAACTTGACCAATGATGGTATAAAACATTTTCATGTATAACACACACATCTGTCTCAGTTGTTCATATATCCACTGAGCACATGCATGGGTGATTCTATACAGTTATGTTAGTGATAAATACAAGAATAAAATGTTTACCTTTCTCATACTTGTCACACACAGTCACTATCTGCGTCATATACAACAACACCAGGACATGTCAGTGTCATAAATAACTGTTATTATATGTGTTTATCTGCTGTGAGAATTTCAAACTTAGGAAGCATATTGATCACATACTGGTGACCATTATGTGTGTCCAAAAAATTGACCTTTGATTTTATTTGATAAGATTATTGTCTACATACACAGTCTGTCAACAGCTGGAAAAACGTTTCTGGATATTGCACATTTTTTTCTCTTTCTCTTCATTTATTCAATTTAGATGTATATATAAAAAGAAATAATGTATGAAGTTATTTCCCTGCTTGTCAGTCCAATCAGTGAAGGGAATTTTCACGTGCACAGAGTACTACATGATAACAATTATCTGTGAATGACACAAACATCTGGTAGATTGTTGTTTAATGTATTCTCAAGGTTATTTCACTTATATGATGATAGACTTCCACTTCTCATTCTGCATGTATTTAACATGTTGGAAAACCATGAGGAAACCTAGTATAAACCCCCCCTGAGATTACAGGAGTCCTATCATGTCCCCACCTCATATACCTCAGGTCAACAGAGGGTTTTGTTTGTTTGTTTGATTGGGGTTTAACGTCGTACTCAAAGGTATTTCACTTATATGACGACGGATTGTCCACTTCACACTGCTCCTTGCCTTATTACGGTGGAAAACCAAGAGAAAACCTCGTAAAACCACCCCTGCGATTACCAGGGCCACATCTTGTGACTCCCTCATATACCTGAGGGTCGACAGGCGGACTCGATCCCGTGAAGGGAACATCAAAGTAGGCTCCGAAAGCGCACTCGCTAACCACTAAGCCACGGCCGCGGGCGGTCAACAGAGGGACTCAAACAAGTGGGCGGTATATCGGAAGAGAATCAGTAGTCAAACGAGTAACCCACCGAACCACGGCCCCAGACCAGATGCAAAGGTGGTTCAATGAGCGGGACATTGGAGAAAGATCAGTAGTCCAGAGAGTAACCCATTGAACCACGGCCCCAGGTGAGAAGCAAAGGTGGTTCAATGAGACACAGTTTGCTCATTTGTAAAATATACAGATCAAGAGAGCACATGAAGTAAGCTTTGTATTGAGGCCCCCTGAGCTCAGGGTGTGCAAGGGGACTGGAAGCTTCTTCCAACCACCTGCCTCCACTTTGTATAGTTAAGCCGAATTACACCTTCCAGGAATGACACGAGAGGTCAATACTTTTATAGGAGACCTGTATCTTATAACAATAAAACATGACAAGAGTTAGGGAACACTTATCAGAGATTAACATACTGCTTATCTGATCCCTATTTGAGATAAGTTGTTACAGTGATGAGAAACGAGAGACACAGAGAAGTAATATGCTTGCCTAATCAGTATACATCAAGTATTTTGTACATGTAAATTTGAATCTGGCTTTTCTTAATCTTTAGCCACATGTCAATCATTTGACTCTTCATTTTTCATTCGTGAGATCAAGATGCTGGAAATTTCAAAATTAACATAAATCTATTATTTTTAAAGCTAGTATTTTTGAAAATGAAACATTTAATATTTTGCGGTAATTGAGCAAACTATCATATTGAATACAACACATGTATGTTAAATCTGTTTCTAATTTGTTTCAAACTGTTAAAACCATGATCTTTTTACTTCTTGATCACTTTTGTCTAAAACTAATTTTATATGCATCTAAAAATGTTGGCAAACACATTATTAACTCATGTGATATATAACTTGAAGAGGTTCTGATGTTATGACAGGACAGGATTACAATATTGTACTGGAAAATGAAGTAATCTTCCTCAAAATACAAAAGAGTGGTTGTCAAGGTTGAGTAACTCTGTTGTGGGAGGAAACCAAAATGAGATTCTGTAGGTCATTGTCATCTAAAGCACTCTTCCTTATTGAAACCTTTCACACATTCCAGGACAGCTTAGTAACAGTTCAACAGATTGACTGTAAATTAAACATCAATTAACACCACTTAACTCACAATCCAACTACAACACTACTTAATAACCTCTAAACTAATAGACTCTCTCACCCACTCAGGCACCCGCTACCCACTAGACCCCCTTTGGGTTACCCTTTCCTTTTGTCTCTGGTGTATCACAGTGTGCTGTGACATTCCAGTCCTACAGTATATGTACAAAGCCACTGGTTCTCACTTATAATGTAACATACCAGACAGTAATCTAAGTTAAATATTTTATGAAGCGGCTTCGCTAAACAAATTATTGAAAAAATAACGGCAAAAAACTTGTACATTTTGGCAATCAAGCTTTCGGAAAATTCTTATTCCATTTTCAAGATGGAATAAGTAATCTAAGTTGTACCACAATTGTCAAATGCACAGAGAGTAATAATGTATTGGGTCTGTTAGGCCTATCAAAACATAGGTTTGATTCCATAAAATGCATTTACAATATATCCCAACCACAACTGTTTATAATTGTCTCTTATAAAGAAACCATTTGCCCCCCATCCACAAAAATTCTGTAGATAAAATCATATAACATCCAACCTTTAATTTAACTCTTTTAAATAAGCCTTGAGCCCTTAGTCCAATAGAATTTTTTTCAACAAAATGTTGTATGATAATTAAATCTCATACAATAGTTTTTCGCCTATAGTTTAACATGACAAAATTTTATCCTACGATTTGTCATTTGTTTTTGTATAACATTTAGTGAAAGTGGCCCTGTACCTTACCATATGGTATCTATTGGCTTAAGAAGGTCGTGATCAGATTAGTCCATGCTAAGTATCTGAAGACACCACAATATACATCCTTGTTAAGACACTTAGCAAATCCCGGAATCATGCCCATCCTGAGTACTGCCCCACCCCATCTGCTGACCCAATACATGAGTTTGGAATTATGACTTGATAACAACAGAGAAATGCAGTTCCATCAAGGTAGGGCATCTCACCCAGACTGTCAGTTTACAGAAAACTAAATTTTAAAAAATAACTCTTGCAAAAAAATAATATTCCCAAGTCATAGAATAATGAACTATGTGAGTTATTTAACCTTTATGTCATAAACTGCTATACTGCATATACCAGCAATGTGAAAAATCATGGATCGATCCCATTTGGCTGTAAAATGGTGATGTCATTTTTGACACAGAACAAAAGGTACAGGACAAGCTGTTATCATACAATCATATCACTCAAAACTCCTGTATTACTCTAAATAACTATTATCATTGCATTGGCAGCCACCTCAGCTTATTAAGACTCAAAATGTATATATGAGTAGATTCTTTGGATAATATCCAGGGCTTAAAACCAGAACTGGCCATCTCCATTTTGGCCTGGTGTTTGTTACCCACCCAGTGGTCCAATGAGCACAGGACCCCCCAGCATTACCTTGACAGTGTTTTTGTAACAAATATCTAAAAGGTGCCTTTAATACTTGATATAATGATTTTGCTTGCCTCCACCGGGAGTTAGAAGACAAATGATACAGTGTACCCAAAACTACACGTACCGATGATTGGGTACATCCTAAGAACTGTTTTTACCTCCCTCT
>JAQQZZ010097950.1:0-16795 GCA_030265115.1 Mopalia vespertina | reverse complement strand
TTTATTTATTTTATTTATTTCATCAATAGCCAACGGGTTAAAACCCAATTACAGACTAGTAAAACAGTATTTACAGTTGTATTTCACATTCTGTAAATGTGGGCATTTCATAGGAAAATTCCTATTGCCTTGGTTTTCTCTTTGCTAAAAAGAATCAAGAATCTGATCTGTTGATGCTTCATTTATGTTGGGTCTTGTGATTGTATAGTAATTGTCTATTGCCAGTGGTAACAAGGGTGGTTTCTGTCATCTATTGGGTCAAAGACACCTTTATCATTTGGCACCCATGTGTATGTGTTTGAATTTGCTTCCTGGTCTTGCCTACATTTTTGTTGAGTACTATACCTTACTGTGTACAGAATAACAAATGATGCTCGTGAAGATGAGATGGAACAGAATCTAACTGAGGTAGGAGGGATGATCGGCAATCTACGTAACATGGCTGTTGATATGGGCAACGAAATAACATCACAGAACAAACAAGTGGATAGGATTGGTGACAAGGTTTGTTTCTGCATTCTCATATTTTTATTGAAGGCACTGGAAGAGCATTATTGTCAGAATTGGTACACAAATTAAGGTTGTGTTAATGTTTATTGGCAACATAAACACTAATCAATAACAAAAAATGATGTTTTGTTTCCGAGGGAACTTACATTACAGTATTTCTTCTTATTTTTGGGACATAGAAATTTACCACATTCCATACTGGAGTGGTTAAATTGACACATTGTTGTTGTTAGAGGTTTCGCCTCACCATAATGCATGTGACAATTCAACATTTAAAGAAGTACAGGTTTGGAATTCCATTCATTCTGTCAATAAACAGTTTCATTTACAATTTTTGTTTTAGCAAGACCCATTAGGTCAATGATGATATTGATGCAGCAATGGTTTCAGTCAGACATAAGGCTTACACCGCTGAAATTGCTTTACACAAGGTGTTAAACCCCATTCAGCGGTTTAGGAGTTTAAAGTTTCTTTAATCAGAGACTGCTTTCAAATCCACATAAATACACTAGTTCTAGATTAATGTTATCATTTAAATCATATTGAAGAAAACTGTACCATTTGGCCTTGACCTTTGCTTACTTTTTTTCAGACTTTATCCAACAAAAATCGTATTGATGGAGCTAATAAACAAGCTGACAGAATCCTTCGAAAGAATTAACATAATGATTCGAATAATAGCAGCTATTGTGTGACCTGGCAAACTTAAGTTACTAACCTTTAGAATAGTTTTGGAATAGTTTTAATTGTTTAGAAAGTCATGGTTTGCTAGGTGCGGTTTTGGTTTTTGTTTAACATTGGTGATGGCTTGTTGGAAAGACCCTGAGGCTTTGGATTCCCCTAGATGATGATAATATTTTTTATTATTTTCCAGTAATTGATGGAATATGATTTACATTGCTGTACATTTTTACTGTTGAAAAAAGATAACAATAGTGTCCTACACATGAAGAAAAGAGCTGTAAATTGTGTTGCTCGACTTTGATGGTCTTCGGTTTTGAACAAGCATAAATGTACATGTTAGCATAAACCATATTTTTTCATTACTGTACCCCGTATTTTGATCTATGCCCAGTTTAAACCCTTGCTAATCTCTTTGTTTTCAGGGTGCATCTAACCAAACCCGCATTGAAGAGGCCAACAAGAGAGCCACAAAGATCCTCAAATCCTAACTCCCCCCTCGTTGCCCTTTGTTAGGGTGCTAACCTCTATAACCATGAGCAACACCAATCTAACAACTCTACACTGCTATTAAGTATTCGAAGGATTGATCTCACTCATTTGAGCAGTTTTAGACTAACCCAACCCAATGTTACTCACCCTCTCACTGCATGTTAATTGTCTGTTTTGTACAGTAACCGTATAACTTTGATTGCGAGTTGTTCTGAATACAAATATAAATCATGAGTCACAAAGAACAAATTGGTAAGAATTAAATGTGATATAAATCCGATTTGTTTTTCACCAATAGTTACCAGCACACAGTCCTTAGCTAATGTCAGATTTTGGTGCAGGCATCAATCAGTCTGGTGGAAATGAAGTTCAATGTATCCCTCAAAAGTTGTCTGCCCCTTGTATTGCAGATTAGCACAAGTTGCCCGACTACTTTCATAATAGGTTGAGAAAGGGCAAAATAAAGTGAAAAAAAATTAAATATATATATATGGTTTTTCTATTGAGTACTTCTAAGTGAAATGTACCCAATTTGAACGTTGCTGAGCTTGTTCAGAAAAACCATCCCAAAACCTGACGTTTTGTAAGTAAAACTACCATAAAGATGAATACTCTCATGCATGTTTTTTTTCTACTTTTGGTAAGTTTTTTAAATTAAATTTTGTCATATGGAACTTGATTTAAATAAAGCAAATATACTTCAGCCATTTGTATAGAATGTTAATGGCTAGCATTGCTATAAATGCTTTATTAAGTTTGAAATGTATTAGAGCACAACTATTGTTTGCCCGTAACTATGGTTACTAGTTATTATTGTAGTGCGCATTCCTTTAACAATCAATTCTTTTGCTTGCTCTTCCCTTTCTCTTTTAATATTGACCCATTTATTGTTCTTTTTCTTTCAGTTGACGTCACCCGTTTTGATTTTCTTCTGTTTTTATTTGTTGACTTTCACATACTTGATCCTTGAATTAGTAGGTTGGAACAAATCAAACAAGACTTTTTAATGAATTTGAACTAATAAATTCTAAGTTAGTTTAATAAAAAATCTTTCACATATTTTCCGGCGGACGCAGTTCATGTGTCCTTCAATGTATTGTTCACAGTTCCATTGTACTTTAAGTTTATGTATATGAGAGAGTCTCGTTCCACCGGGTTAAGGCAGGCAGACTAAAAAGTAGACAATAGACTTAAGACCCTAATCAATGTCCCAGCCTAGTAATTCAATGTTTTTGTGGTGTTAAATTGTTGTCAGGTAATTTAAGAAACAGCTTAGACTTTGGAAATCAGTAATATGTCTGTGAACAAAGCCATTTTTATCCCATCAGCATATTATGCCGTAGGGATAATGTCGTCACGATGTTTGTCCGTCCGTCTGTCGGTGTAGAGGGCGTGAACAAGATATAAACAATACCACTCAATACAGGTTTTTCAAATTTTGCAAACACATTGGTCTTTCACTAAACTACATTCCTATTTTAAATGGGGCCATTCCAATTAAATTTCTGGTTTCCATGGCAACAAAATGATACATAATAAAATAGTACACCAGACGATGTGAACACGTTTAAAATCATACCGCTTAATGCAGAGTTTTAAATTTGGGAAACACATTTGTCTGACACCAAACTACATTCCTGTTTAAAATTGGGTCATTCCAAGCCAATTTTCTATTTGTCTGTCCATCTGCCTGTATAGAGGGCGTGAACAAGATAAAAACAATACCACTTAACAAAAGGTTTTCTAATGTTAGAAACACATTGGTCTTACACTAAACTACATTCCTATTTAAATGGGGTCATTGTATATTTGTAGTTAAAACTTTGAATGGTGAAAATAGTGTCTCAATTAAAAAATTCTATTTTATTCCTGAGAATGAGCTGTTTCTTTATCCTGACTTGCTTATTATTGATATTGTTTTGTATTTGATATTTTAGTTTTAGCAGGTTTTTGTTGTTCTTTATTTGTAGTTCCTTAATAAAGTGTTCTTCTTTTTCTTTTTTTTTTCTTATTTCATTTCTGTTGTACCTTCCACTTCTATTTGATGTTGTGTTTGTTTGGCTGGACACAGGCGGGTTCACTAAATAATCGTGTAGACACTGCTAACACTAAAGCCACCAGGATATTACGAAACCAGTGATCAACAGCAGGAAACTAATGAACTTTTTACCAAAATCAGAATCTTGGGGAACGTTTTCCTGTTTCTGTTACATCAACATAATCTCAGAGCAATGCCTGAAGGAAAAACCAGCTTCACATCCCTATGGATTTTAAAGAACAATTTTCAATCGCAGTATAGTTGGTATGGGCGACCCAATTTGAAAAAGGACAATTTTTATAAAATGTGTGTTTTGTTTGCTTACAAACTTACAAAGTATGTGAATAGTGATTGCCAGTTACATTCAAAGACATTTTCAAATATGGATATTCTAGAGGCTCAAATTGTTAATGTTTACATGTTTTTTAAAGATGCTTCCTTCTTAAGAGAGTTTGAAAGATCTTGCGGTTTGTGACGTGAAAGTTTGACATCTTTGGAAATCATGAAGTACCTTAGCTCCCAGATCAGTCAGATTATTTCTGTTCCTTGATAAGTCAGACAAATCAAAAAAAGAGTAACATTCTAACCAAAGCAAGGGTATCCAATGGTTTAAATATGTTAACCAGACAAACTGATCTAAATCAATATAAATGTTGTTTTCAATCTTCAAAAAAGTCATTTGTGTCATATACAGGATACATGATGTTAAGAAATAGCAAATTTGTACAGGTTTATGGTAGTTCTCCAAAGAAAAAAAAAGGTTGTAATTGAATAATCCTTTACACTGTCAATGTTGATCACTAAACTAACCGTACTTGAGATGTAACATGTCATATCAGTGACATAAACATGTCTATCAGACGTATTGCTACAGCTGGAGCTTTCCACTCTTACATGTAGAATATATCAATTTTTCTCTCTTCATTTATTCAAAATATATAATGGAAAAGAAAACTGTATCTATGTACATATTTGGGCAGTGCAATTCCAAAACAAAACCTGGCTCCAGTACAGAATACCCTAAATCACTTCAAATTTGATCCATAAGATTTTGGAAATTATTTTAGAAATTAGAAATTATGTTTGGGAGGCAGATGACACAATTTTCAGTTAGAAAGCATCAGGATTTCTCAAAAAACCTGAATTTGTTTGTTTAAATGCTATAATACCTAAAAAAAACAATCATCGAAAAGGTTACAGTTTTTCTAAAATGGAATTTTAGGTGATTTACAGTACACTGTATTCCACAAAATGTTATATTATATTTCATCTGCTACTGGCCTAGTCATTGCCATCCTGTCTTGAGATACAGCTATAAGACCATTATTTTACCAAAAAGAGCTAATACTATACATTTTATGGCTAAGTTACGGCTGTTTAACTGTTTATGTGAAATACAGTTAACCCCAACAATTCAAGCAATCTATTATCAACAGAAAAGCGAACCAATGCCATGGAAGAGAGATATCTATGATTTTGTCTTTGTGACACCTGTATTTGTTTAGACATGTACCAATGTTGGTATTTTTATTTAAAATGTTCAATGCATAATTTTCATGATTTGTTTTAAAATAAATGAAAACTTTTGCGATACAATGTTTCGTGCTACATATGTGGATATTATATTCCTGATTAGTCTGGTTGTTTGCCGTTTCTCATTTTATTTTGACTGTTTTTAAGCAACTCAATAACGTGTGTTTCATCTTAACTCCATGAAGTGTGAACTATTGCAATATTCACTGAAAATTTGGTTCTAAATTATCCAGATTAGTTATGTTGTACATATTCTTTCTATGAATCAAGATCTTTAAATTCATTATACTTTGTTGTAAATAAAATTAAGATTTTGTTAATTATTTGATAAAGTTATAAATACAGAATAACATTTCTTTCACTCTTGTTGTGTTCAATTAATATTTGTTCATCTCATTTATATAGTGAATGTGGCGTAAAACAATAAGCAGTCTATCAGTTACTTTTCTCTGTAGAAAGAAATAACTCTGCTGGACCTACTTGAAACAAATGTCAATATTTTGTCCGTTTCCTAATATGGGAAGGAGATGTAAAACAATGATCCATCAATCAACCAATACTTCAAATGTGGCAACATTCCAGGTATTTTTACACACAAGAATTTTTTGGACTAAGTTCTTCTTTATCACCAAGACTTCCAGTCCTTGTAGCCATATGGCATTTAAGTTCAAATAAGGCCACGATTTATAAAAAAAATTATGTCTAACAAGAAACTTTTAAGCTAGGTGTATTAAAAAAACAACTTAGAACTCTAAAAGTTTTGAATCTTCAAATATAAATGAAACTATCAAAAAAATTGTGCAGGAGTAACTAACCAGAAGGTCAATGTAACAAGAAATTTTAGAATGATCATAATAAATATTGCAGCCAAAGGGAGTTTTCTGTTATGTTTCCGGTGTAACAAAAGATAAACTTTAATCAGCTGAAATGATATCTACATGGACAGATTAAAGTTTTGTGAATAAAGCTGCTGCTATTTATGACAGTCTGAATTGTATCAGATGTAATGGTTTTATGTACATTTTAATCTTAGTTGCGTTTTTTTCCTATAGATTTGTTCTGTGTTTTTTGCTGTAAATTTTTTTATTTATCTTGCTTTTTTTTGTGTTATTTGCTCGTCTCTTGTTGGTTGTTGCCAGTGACGATGAACTCAGGGGTTTAGGCAGAGGGGTGTCCACCCGTCCAAATGGACACCCTGATTTGAACAATTGCCTCATTTGGACAACTTGTTTTAAGAAAATTTATCATGCAGGAGATAGGGAAATTGGACACCCAGCTACCCTAAAAGTGAAGCAAAATTACCATTTTGGACACCATACGTTTGATTTCTGGCTAAGCCCCTGGATGAACTTGGGAGTTCTTAGTCCTTCATTCGCCTGGCACACTTATATTACCTTTAGTATGACATAAAACATCAATAGCTCAATCTAAAGTGGAATATAAACTAATAGAAAATCACTAAGAGTCTGAAGTATGCAGTTTTTGTTAATGTACTGGTGAAAAAACAACATTCTCTATATTTTAATGTGAAATGTACTGACACATTCTTAATCATTCATGTTTTTTCAGAATTTTTTATATGTGTTCGTTTCCAGTTTGTGGACCAAACTAAATAATGGGTATGCATGTTACAACCATTTGGTATTACAATGTACATAAAGTCTCTGTGATGTGCAATGTTAGAGAATGGTAATGCATCGGTTTGACATAGAGAAACTAGTTTGATACACAATTTGACAACTGTCCAAAATGTCCTGAAAGAAAAAGATTAGTTTATGTACTTAAACAAAATGTGTTTTTGACTGGATCTGCTTTGATCATTTTAAGTTTTGGTAAAGCTGAAACAATAAATTTTGTGTTCATTTATGTTGAAGGAATTGACACCAAATGTAGATATTATTGGCTTTAAGTTTTATATTGGTGTAAAACAGTACCAACCTCAATGCAAAACACTTGAATCTTGATTGTGCTGCGCTTATACATGAAAAAAAAGGCCCCCAATAATACTTTTTTAAAATTATGTTCAAATAAATTTTAAGAAATATTTTATTTACAATTTTTTCAGAACTGTTCCATAACATGTACAGAGAATGTTTCCTGTAAATTTAGTTTTATATAACTTTATGATCAAGTCTTACTTTTGACAAATACATGCATTCATTTAGTTTAAAAACATTTTCAAGGCCACAACATTGGGAACACGCCCTCATAGAATTATATTGATATACTTGTGAATATAAGGACGAAGTGTTTAATAATTTAATCGGTGCTTTACTGAGCATAATTATTAGTATAAATGTACAGGATTTGCTATATTGTTAAACACTTTTTATAAAGGATCCTTTGCTTTATGTACCATTAACATTGTAGATTGGGCTCCACCACTTAGATCAGTATGTTTCTGGTTATGGCCTACTGTCTTAACAATGGAGAATCATTAAGTTTCAAACAAAGCAAATTTGAGTTTTGTGTGGGTATTATGTTGGAGTACATTGCCGTAATTCATTTATTGGGCATGTCATTATATGAGTGAAACAACCCTTACTGGAGCATAAAACACAAATTATTCCAATGCAGTCCTTGGAGGTTTGTGGTATAGGGAGCACTGCCTGGGAGTTAGAAGGTATGATGCTTTATAAGAGTGAGGGGTGTGTGGAAGGGGGGAGGGGGGTGTCAAGTGTTATGGATGTATATCCTCTTTCCAGGTTTACTTTATTCGTTTAATTCTTTAAAACGATGATTGGCAGTTGGTTTCTGTGATTGTGTTATTAAAACCATTCCTTAGAATCTTGTATGAAATTTGGTTTTCATGACTGAGATTGCTACATTATAAACACGCTATGGTAAAGCCTAGATAGTTCATTGATCATGCTACTGTACTTAAATATAAATATGTAAATCTATTGTTCATCAAAGAATCATCCACTATTAAAATGGCGTCATATATGAACTTGTATGGGTGTTTCATTTCTTTTCTTCTATAGCTCTACAGGAAGTAGTGTCCAACAGCAGTTGGTGGCACAAAATGTATTTGAAGAGCTACTAGTGAAACAGGTTATTTATCTGAATAAAATTTGTATTTGACTGGTGCCAGGCATTTGCCATGATGACATCTCCAACATGTTCCCTAACATTGCTCATAGCAATTTTTGTTAACAACGATCTTCTTTAAGTCGATATAAATATACACATGTATATCATTTAGTCGAAGGTGGTTTCCTTCACCCATTTGGCTTGCACACGGTCATGTTAGTGAAATAACCTTAAAGGGAAAAGACAACTGTTTTTCAACCTAAACTTATTATTTTTATTCAACAATGTCAGTCCCTCATGTTAAATTAACGGCTATGCTTACTCGAATGCAAGCGCAATATAGATGTTTGTCTTTGAAAATATGCAATAAAAATAATAAGTTTAGGTCAAAAAAACAGTTGTCTTTCACTTTAAGTACGGCATTAAACCTCTATCAAACAAAAAACCAATCATTTATTCTACTTCAGTTTTTCTCCACATTGGATACATGTTTGGGGCAAGTTCTTTGCTGGGTTTTCTTCATCCGCTAGACAGAAAATGTATGACAACAGTGGTTCTTATGTTATATTTTATCATTTGCAATGACACCAGTGAATATTACAGACACACTTCATTTATTCACCAAATACAATAGAATATACAAATTATTACTGAAATTAATACCTTTTCCTCTCATTTGTCTTGGCTGCTTGCCCTCTGACTAAGGAAAATGCTTCACATCTTGGTTATGCTAGTGTAAATTATTGTTGGAGTTCACCCCCGTCATATAAGTGAAATATTCTTAAGCACAGCGTAAAATACCAATCAAGCAAGCAATCTTGACTGCTCAAGTTATTAACTTGAACACCTAAGATAATGCCTATTGTTGAAGTGTTCTGGGGTAGGTTGTTTGTAACACTATTGAATTTAATCTGCCATTAGATGATGTCACACCATGTTGAAGGTCTATCTCTTATCTACTATTACGATTTAATCTGGTGTTATAGCAACTCTTTCGTGCACACCTGCATGTTTATAATCTAAACAGAGCAAAGGTTCATTTATTTGCTAAATTCGACTGCGTATAAAATTAAATTGCAGGAAAATAGTACTGTATTTAAACAAGGTGAATTTGTAACCCTTTAAAACCTACCATAAAATATGCTGGAAAAACGATCACCAAATTTTCAGATATCACTTCATGTTTCGAAGCGCTGGCAGAAAGAACCAATCGTGGTTCTGTTGTGTTATTACATTGGTTAATCAACTTGAATGTTCAAGATAATTGGAAGATGAAATGTTTCCTTGGGTCGGGAATGTTGGCCTGGCCTTCAAATGAATGCAAAACTTCAGGACGTTAGATAACTGGTAGAGATTTACATCACCAGGAAGTTTAGCTTACCAGTAGCCTGAACATTGGGCTTTTATTTTTAATCATGCGGACATTCAACTGGCAAACACCCATTGCCTTGGTGGCAAGGGTAATGGCAATATCATAAATAAGTCGACAGCAGATTTTCTCGGCTAGCTTGCCAAGCAGCAACCTTAAAACATAGTCAGTCAGAAGTGATTCACCCAGGATTATATAAGCTTGCTTAACTATTGTGAAATCAACATTTTAATTCCATCAGTGACAACAATACAGAAGTGAGTATCATAAATATATATTGTAATGAAAATTACATACACTTAAAATTAAATATTGACCAAGACATGCATTTGAAAAAGACATCTCCTTACCTGTTCTTTCAATTGTTACAGTATTATTTCATATTGCACTCTGCTTGTTAAACATAAATTCAGTTTACAGTACGAGTAGGTCTTACAAATAACTGAATGAAGTTTTCATTAAATTCAAATATGATTGTTTTTTAACCAGTTAAGATAATGTCATGCAGACCATCCTGATTAATTGATAAGTTTAACACCTTATTCTCCTAATGAAATTTCAGGTGGAGGATTTGGGGGAAAAAAACATACATACTTGCCAATACGTGTACCATAGAAGATAATTGACTAAAAATTTCTATGCAACATGTAAATATTTAATAATTTCATCACATTTGACCCATCAACCAAACCTTTTTCAGAAAATAACACTTGCCCAAATGTATGCTATCCATACACTGCTGGTTTAAACAACCTGCAAAGCTGTTGTACTGTATGTCCCATTTCATAGCATTTCCATACATACATTCCTGATAAACAGTGACAAATTTTTTGAGAAATAAAAACAACAGTTCTTGGGGGTTTTCCTCTAGGATACTGAAACATTTGAAATACAGACTGTACGGGGTCTAGCTTCTGTTGAAGATTCTATGGTATAGGAGTGAATGATCCACACATCTTCCCAGAAACACCTCAGTGTTCCTCTGGAGATGTTCATATTCAAAATTGCTACAGGAGTTGATGATCACAGGAAGTTTCTGAGATGTTCCCTGGAAGATGTGAGGATAGTCCTAGACAAATTCCAGGGATATGTGGGGATCCTCGCTGGTAAATCCAAAAAAGATTTGGGGATTGTCCTTGGTCAACTCCACTAAGATGTTTGGATTGTCCTTGGTAAATCACAGGATAATGTGGTGATCATCCATGGTAAATCCCAAGGAGATGCAGGTGAAGTTTTAGGGGAAGCTTTACCTTGGCAGTACTATATTGTACAATAGCCCCATACCACATTGTCTCACACTGACCAGTTTAGAAAGATTTGTGCTAAACTCCATGCTTAAGAGCACATGTATGTTTCGGACTTTAACAGTGAAATGCAAAGGTTAAATGCAAAGGTTAAATGTAAAGGTTTCTATTCTGTTGGCAAAAAAATATTCCCCCATAGCCAAGTTAGACAGTGTGACTAAGTTTTCAATATACTGCACTTCGCCAGAAGGCATATATAGTTAGTCTGTCATGGGAGATCTGATGTCAATTTTAGTATCGGGTTAAGGGTTTGGTTTATTATTAACTCTATTCCCCCATATCCATGGCATTGACATAATTTCTATTTAGTGCTTAAAAGTAGCACTCTCTCCACACTAGAGTTTAAAAGTTGCAACTTGATTGAGGAATTTTAAGAAATTCTGTTAAACACAACCTAATATTGACAAAGATTCATTCTTAGTTTGTTCAGCCATAAAACCATCGTCCAAACACATGGTATCTGTATAGACTGCTATGGGGATACCATGCAACATTTCATGGCTTTTTTGTGTTCTGGCCTAGCCTCAAATGCTGGATTTCTATTGGCAGCATACACCCAAAATCGTGGGGACCCAGCCTATCAGCGACCCTCTATTGCACAACAGTCCCGTGTATTTGTTTTGAGAGATCTTTTCAAACATCTTCAGACTCTAACATTTGATTAAAACTGTCGCCGTCTTACCTCCATGCTTTGCATACAGCCCATCTGCATTGACAAGCTAAATGGTACTTGATCGTTACAAAATGAGACTCCAAGAAATAGAACAAAGACTGGATTTGGATATTATTTAAACAGAAACTTGCTCTTGATCATGTTTACGAGTTAATTTCAAGCACTGCTTTCAGTCATTATTTTCCCTCGGTCGTGGACTCCTACTGTCATTGAATCAGCTTATTTAGGGGAACCTCAGATGGGACAAGATTATGTGCCCTTATTAGACTCTGATAACACGATAGAGGTTTGTAATGTGCCAAGGTTAATACACCTATGTCTGAACCTTGGCTCGTGAAGATGCCATAAAACATGTAAAAATAAGACAAGAAATCTGTTGTCTGCTTGCTACTTGATTTTAGCCATTAGGTGATTTACTGGAGTCACTTGACTACCCATGAATCATCAATCTGGCCTGAAGTTTTAAATGGGAGAATAGATAAATGTGCAATTCCCAGCACAGCTAACTTCACATAACATGGGTAAGATGGTAATTGCATACTTCTGGTTAAAATACTTAATGTATGAGTGTGTAATAGTGTGCTGAATTGTTTTGTTGGCGCTCACTGCTGTCGAATAAGTGAAATGTAACAAAGAACATCAACACAAGTAGTTCTGTATAAATACTCTGCTGAAAGAGAAATATCCTTACATCTAAGAACAGATACAACACTAAGATATCCCTGAACATAACTCCTTTCCACAAGGATCATCACCATGGAAGCCTCCATAACAGTGTCCTGTGAATTTTCATCCAAAGGATATATAACAAACAGTTGTGAAAAGTAGTCAATATTTTCACCCCTCGATGCAACTTCTATACTCCATCTTTGAAAAGCATGATTTAATTGCGAGCTTCGCTGCATCCATTTTTTCAAACTGCCAGGTTGATGCAATAGTTAACATATACCTCTTCAGTAGTTAATGAAAGATGTAGAATGTGTTACTGTATTAAAGGCGACGCCATAGGTTTGAGACGCACAGTACACCTGGGGTTGTGAAGCAGAGTATCTTGGATAGCAATGAATTTATAGATCATGTAACATTCCACTTTTGGGAAAAAGACAATATTTGAGCTCTGATCCATTTCTGATTTTTTTTGCTTCCACAGAAAATTAAAAACCTCAAACATATAGCACAGTGTTCCATGTTCACAGAGAAAGAAAGAGGATCTGAATTGACAAAAGTGATGACCATAAAGTTTCAAAGTTTAAACTTTCAATTGAATTTCTTTTTTGTAGCCGTGTATCTTTCCATGTACTGAAAAAGACAAAACAGAACAAAGGCAGGACTATTAAGAGATGTTGATTTGATAATGCCATAATAATGAATTTATACAGATTTTGACTTCTTGTCATTATATAGGGAAGAAATTACTCATAGGCCTAGTTTATTTTATCAATAGGTATAAAAATGGGTAAATTTATTGCGTCATTTGAATGTTATAGATTTATGAATACAGTAAAACTTTCATATGAAATATTAAACTATGGGAGTAGGCTTTCGGCTGCCCTGGTGCTCTTGAAACCAAGTGGACGACAAACCCAATCTGTCAGATTGCAAAAATCTTGTGTTGTTATGGTTTCCAGTGGAGTTGAGGGTGGTTTTCAGGCTAGCATGCTGCCATACAATTGAAAAAGCCCTATGTCGGCATTCAACACACACAACCAACAATCTATCGCGTTCTGAACAGAATACAGGTTTTCAAGATCGATTTGTATTGTATCAGGGAAGGAAATAAAGGCTGGCGATAGGATCAAAATTTGACAATAATCGACCAAAGCTGACTAGGAGTGTTAAATTCTGATCAAACTCAGTGGAACTTTCAGTAAACAATCAACACATTTTCCGAAATTATAAACCCTGTTGTCCTTTTTATGGATATAACCTTCAACAACCGGTTGTATACTTAAATTTTGTTCGACACTAAAACATTTACTAGCTATTTGGCACAAACCTCTTCATAGCCCTCTAGATTATGGAATGCCCTCAAGTCAAACACATTTCCTTCTACTGCTAGCAAGGAAATTTGTGAATCTTTTAAAATTTTTGGAGTAAAGGCTGTGACTTCTAAACAGTTCTCCTCAACTCTCAATACTTTTAATCTGGGACAGTCTGCAATGGACTCTGGTATCTTAGATATCTGCAAAAGAAATATATGATAAAAGCTTATTTGGAATTTATCTAGAACATGAGATGATTGATCGATTTTTGACAGTCAACATCCATGTGCCAGTGTGATTCATTTTTTAGAAATATATATAAGATACAAAAATAAGTTACACAAACATACCTTCACAGTACATCCAAACAAATATGGCATAGAGATGTTTGGGTGGATTGGTTGGTTTCTTGGTTAGTTTGTTGATTATTGTTAGACCATATGTCACCTATACCAAACTGATGTGTATGTGCTCAACGCTACATAATTATACTTGGACAACCATAAAACTTGGCAAGTTTTATCAGACAGAAGACAAAAATTTTGAGTGTACTGTCTTTATGAGAGAAAAATACTATTTTTTTTCTCTGTAAAGCAAGCAATTCTGAATCAATGGAAGTTTTAATTTGTATTTTCAACAAAATTAGGGCTGAAAAAATCTTATATGAGCATTTTCTGCATATAGGATTATTCCCTTCAGCAACACTGTAAACATGTCCTGCTTAAACAACTTACCTGGTTTTGATTGAGATTGAGTTCAATGGTGTGAAGAGTTTTCACCTGGTCGGACACCTGCGTGATTCTGTTCCGTGACAGGTCTAATACATCTAGGTTTGTTAAACCACATAACTGAGCAGGCAATTCAAGTATATGGTTCCCTGAGAGGTTAACATTTCTCAATTGTTTTAGCTTAGAAAATGAATTTGGCAAACTACTAATACTATTTCTTTCCAGGCTCAGGGTTTCAAGTTTTTTCAAATTTCCCATTTCCTCTGGTAATTGGCCTGGATAAAAGAAATAAAAAATTAAAGAATTTCTATTAAATTTATTGACGTTTAATTAAATTTAGCACGTCTGATACCTAAATAAATTGAAGGTGCATTTAGAAAGAAAGTTTCTATATTTCATAAATCATATTTGTAATAACTACATATTACTGTTTTTAAGTACCATATTTAAAGTGCATGCAGCCCCTGATTGGGAATTTCTGAGATTCTGGAAGATGGGATTGGTTGAATTTAGTTTTATATCGGACATTCTTCAGTTTTTTTCAACTCCGACATACATGTACATGTATATAAAAAACAGCATGAAAGGATTGGCAGCCAATGGAAAAACGAAGACAAGACCGGACAAATCACAGGACATAATACAAAGACATCACAAACAGATCGGCTTCATGTTACACTTTAGCTCCCTAACAACAAAGAATACTAATAACAAGATGTAAATCAAGATCATGACAAAAAGAAATGGCACCATTACAAAATGTTTAATTTATAGTGCAGGATTCTAAAACACAGTGTTGCTGATCAACCTTTTTTGTGAAAAATTTTTCTTTGATGACTCATGAAATATCCAATGGGGAGTCACAAGAAAAGGCTGACTAAAAACAAACATGCCAATAGGGATTGAACTAAACGACCAAGATTTATCAACTCACTTAATTTGTTGTTTCCCAAAGTAATACTTTTAAGTTGAGCATAACTTCCAATATTTGATGGAATAACTACAATTTTGTTCTCGGACAAATCTAAAGTTCTCAAATTCTTGGTCAACCTAGATAAGTCCTCTGGAAACTGAAATGAGAAGAAATACCAATGCAACTTTAAAAACAACAGGTTCCTGATATTATTAAAAAAAAAATTAAAGAGACAAGACAATCACAGAACACAAAACAAAGATATGACAAACAGATTGGCTTCATGTTGCACCATAGATCTTTATTGAGTTATACAGTCAATAGAGCTAAGCTTGCAGCTGAACCAAACCTTTAGAAATAAGGCCTGCCCCTGAATAACGTTGAATCCCTATGAACTCATTACTATGGGAAGATATCTTAAGCCAGTGTGGTACTGTTGAAAAATTATCGATTTTGACATGAAAATGGACATCGAGTGGTCATTTTATGGGTCAGTCTAACCCAAAAGTGTTCAAGGAAGAAAACGAGATGGTTTAAGTCGAGTAAGGCCATGCAATTGTTATACATTGGAAGATAAAGTGCAGAATCAAGGTAGCGTTCTAAAGGTTAGGAAGCTTCAAGTTGCATAGCCAGTTGCACCATAGCTCTGAGAGCGCCAGGATGACTGGGACTGCAAATGCACATCAATTTTATTTTGGTAGGCCTATATATACATGTAGGCCTACATGTACTTTGTTAGATTTATAAGCTTATTCAATTCCCGTTTTCCTTGTGATGTTTTTAGCATCTGATTAAAATCAATTCTATCTTGAAAGGAAAAATAGTATGATTTAAAAGCATAAATATTCGTATTTCTTTGAAGTACACCTTTTCTACAAAATTACTCAATAAAAAATAGTAGAGCCAGTGTTGTTGTTGTTCTGTTTTATCGTCTGAGTGTTTTTTGAGTTGAACTGTTTAGAAATCGGAGTATTTTTTCACCTCTTTCAACCCTAGTTTACACAATTGGCAAGTGCCAGTTTTTTCTGCCGTGTCCAAATGCTGTTTGATGTTTGAATTTCCCATTTTAAGTTGTCATCAAGTATCTGTCAAATTAAAAAGTCTTCACTTCCGGGTGTCAATGCGCATGACGAAGTAAACTCGGACTGTCAACTTCCTTTGACTTACCGCACATGGTGGCGGGGACAGTCTGAACGTCGAAGTATTTAATTTTACAGTTAAATAATAATGGCTTCAAGCGTTCATTGTAGACACATTTTAGTAACTGGTCCGCCTGGTAAGTTAACCGAAGGAGTTCCACGCCAGAACTGACAGATTGTTTTAGACACAGAAAGGCCTCGATCATGGATCGATGTTTGTTTGATTCACATCACTCAGATGTAAATATAGCTGAGAAAATCAGCTCTGTCGACTTATTTATCATATTGCCATTACCCTTGCCGGCAGATGTGTTTGCCAGTCGAATGTCCAAAAAAGACAAAAAATGGGAATGGGAGAGTAATAGTTAAAAACAAAAGTTATCCCTTGGAAGCAACATTT
>JAQQZZ010097939.1:0-16798 GCA_030265115.1 Mopalia vespertina | reverse complement strand
TCAGTAATTACTCTATTCTTGTTACACTGGTATTTTGAGAGAAATTCGCTATAAAACAGAAATATTTAAGATAGCATGGTGTTTATCAACATTATATGCAACATAATAATGATTAATCTATATAAATTCTTGAGTAATAATTAACAAAATTTATATTTAAGTGACAAAATATAAGCCTTGAGTGGTGTTACTATGTACAATGTCAATATATACTGCTCTAATAGAATAAGACAGAAAAGACAAAATGATAAATAGTATACCTTGCTGATATTAACAAAATGTCAAATTAATGGCATGAATATTTTTTATCTATTCATACGTGTAACTGGGGTACGGTGCCAGTGGTGTTACCTATTTCAAATCTGGACCAAAAAATAATTAGCACTCCACAGATAAAAATGATGTAGCTTCCATGCGACCGAAAGTGTAGTCATCGCGCAGTGGATTAAATACTTTAGGTGTGTGTTCACATAATAATCTGCCTCCATCAGGGGAATCTATCGTTAAACTCAACCCGTAATTTAATTCAAGGTCAGTGGTGTTATCAATTAATTTGAAAAACTATCAAATTTGTATGAAAATGACTTGAAACAGTCGTTTGGTTAACACGTTTTAATAAGCTTGCATGCACCATCGCATAAAAGAATGCACTGACCATAATGAGGAGAAATCATTATTTTGATGTCAAATGTCAGTGGTGTTATCAGTCAATGGCGTAACCAAAAGTCATGTAACACCATTGACTAAACAATAACGCCATTGACAAGACTACAACATCATGGGCAAGGACGGTTATTTTTAGTGGGAGGAGCCTGGAGGACCATTGCCTGATGAATGGATAGGGCTACTGATTGACAGCAGTAGCTTAGTCTATGTTATATAAGTACATTTAAAACATTACAAGAACATTCTGATGTGGTCTGTCAGTGGTGTTATGATAGTCAGTAGTGTTACCCATGAATCATTTTCCGTTGTTGCTATTAAAGACATATACCTATTATTTTTTTTGAGATATAAAATAAAGCGTCAAACAATGTTCCATCAGCTCGGGTAAAATTAATGAGACTCATAGGACTGATTATACACAGATTTAAGTTCAACCGTATGTCACTTAGGTCATAATGTTAGGTAAGGAATGACAACAGCTACCATTTTTTTTTAGCAACTTAGCACAGCTGATAAAATAATTAACATCGGTAACATAACTAAGATCTTGTGAATCCTTTTGTTAATCTAATAATTCCATCAGTAAGTCTGTAGGACATAAAAGTAGTGTGTAACACCACTGACATTACATTTGTAATAAGCAACTTTGTGTTAGATTTTTTTTAATAAAATCTATGTTGAATTTAAGCTCTTTTTTCTTTGGTCTGTTTTACTTGTAACAGTTACTTGTTTTACTCCAAACAACTCCGTTTGGGGTTATTTTTAATATTTCGAGGAAATGCTCGTTACCGCTCACTGATATTAGAAAATACATTTTAATTAATGTTAAAAACTATTTGTTTAATATTTGTTATTTGGACAAATTGTTGCCTAACGAACAATTTTATAATTTCACAACTAATCCTACTTACGTTGCATTAAACATTACATAGACATCTTCACGTCATTGTCGTTTGTTATTGTGGAAATAACGTTATGTTCACGACAAATCGGAGTGGAATTCTTTCATCGTCCCTCTCCAACCAACCTACGGTGGCTCACATGCCACTTTTCACTTTTGCTACACTAGTTTTAAATATGTTTTCAGTTCGCAGAGGCGTAAATATGATCACATGGGTGGTAATTATCTCACCCTGGTTAAAAAAAAATATATATTATGATCCAGATAAAAAATATTACCTGCGTGTAAATGTCATCACATGGGTCGTGATGGCAGTGAATAGTACAGCAGGGATAGAAAGTCACGTGATGTCTGAAGCCTCTTTCTGGCCAATCAATAAGGTAGACATAATAGACGAAGGTGAACGCAAAGATGACGTTATGCCTGTCCGTTCTTTTTTTCTTCTTCCTCAAGGATGGTAATATTATCACCTCAGCATCACTTGTGCAGAGTATTTGGAAATGGACAGTAGAGAAGGACATTGATGAGCAATAATTTGATTGCTCCACCATTTCACAGTCGCCTGGCTTGTAAGTGCTTGATAGTAAATAGATTACGTTATTGACGTTTTTTTTTTGTATTAATAAAGTGTGTGATGATTATTTAATCTAAAAAATGGATTTGTCCCAATCTAGGCTTTAGAAAAGAAGACAGGTCTTGTAACGGCCTATTAAATCTATAAGACGTAACTGAAAACATTTACTTCCGTTCATAAGAGCGCATGACATATTTTAGGATAGGGAATCTTTTTTTTTTTACGTTATTAGTCAATAACGTATTTTATTTACTAGCAAGCCCTTAGAAGTCAGGCGACCGTGTACCATTAAATATGAGTAATATCTACAAACAAAGATATACAGTTGATTGGTTACCTCGCCAAATTTAATTATTCAAAACAAATATACCAATACATTATTATGTAAAGGTAATGCATAAATACAATTAAAAAAATAACAAACAGTGCTATATTATAAATACATTACAAATTCATATAACAATCTTGACCATCAATTTTTTCCTTCTATAAAACATCAAGACCTGGTAAAAAATATCAGAAATATATACTTTGTACAAAACACTTGCTCGTACCACAAGTGAATTCCTAAACAAATTTACCAACTGAAAGGCTCTATTCAGTGACGTATTGTTTTTAAAGTAAACATTTCCAGATATTAATCACACTACCACAGTGGGCTAATCCAAACAGATGATACATGATATCATGTCCTTGATTAACTTTCAGAGACAACAGTTTCTGAATAAATCTTAAGTTGTTATAGGAATAAACCTGGGATATAGTATAGTAATACTATATCCCAGGAATAACATACAAATATCACGAAAGAAATAATAATTAAGTAAATGGGATAACAAATAGGTGACCGTGATAGATATGTAACACACACATATCATTAAATGTATAAAAAGACCAAAATGCTTGCCTCAGTTATAGTGGTTATAAGCCAACTTTAAATTATACGTAGGCTCTACAGAAAATCTAACTTTTTTGCATTTAGCGCATTTAAATGTCAGAAATGTGGGGTGAATCTTGGGTAATCAATATGAAGCTAAAAGTGGGTTTATTAAAATCAGTAAGTCTCAATCAGACCGTGGATGTTCCGTTACATGCATCATTTTATAAGGTTTTTATGCATAGACGAAACTGAAAATAATCTTTGTCAACCTGAAATGCTCAAATCCGCTATGTTTTCAATTAAATAGACCTGCCGATGATTCTACAGCCTCTTTGTGATTTTCAATCGTCATATACGGTCACTAGAGGGCCCTACTCTTAAAAAGCTGATTAGAAATCACCACAATATCGTTCACAGGGGTTTGTTTGATTAATTGGGGTTTAATGTCGTTCTCAAGGGTATTTCACTTATATGACGGATTGTCCACTTCAAACTGTTCCTTGTCTAGTTACGGTGGAAAATCGTTGTCTCATGGCCAAATCCCCGTCTAATGACAACAAGCTAAAAATCAGTCCCATTGCTGTCTGAGAATATTCTCAATCATATTTCAACAACCCACACCCACTAGCATCTTACTTGCTTGATGATAATTGCAAGTTACAATTTATAGTTTTTCTTTTATATATAAATCAAGCAGATAACAGATCTTCAACTAGCAAATTGTGTAAATGCTTTGTTTTCAAAGTAAAAGATGTCTATTGTTGACAGTTAGGTTGGCTCCTATATGTGAAAATGAAGAATAAGAATTTCTTATTTTGATGTAATGCAAATAAATAAATTCAAATATATAAAAATATTTTTAAATGTGTTTCTCTTCACAATCAGCAGACATTTAACTTCTGTGAATATCCAATGTAATGTTAGTAACTACAAAGTGTCTTTATCAACAACATGTTAAGAATTAGAATTCATATCTTCAGAACTACCTAGATCTGGGCTACTGGTTGATGAAGGGGGTTCAACTGGTACATTAGAACTGGAAAATACTTCAACAACTTGAGAACAGCCTAAAAATGTGTCATCTGTCTCAGGGTCTGATTGAATGTGTACACCACTAGAGCCAGGAGACACATCAACAATTTGACAACAGTCTGGAACTTTGTCAACTGTCTCAGGGTGTGATTGAATGTGTAAACCACTAGAACCAGGAGATACTTCAACAATTTGACAACAGTCTGGAACTTAGTCAACTGTCTCAGGGTCTGATTGAATGTGTAAACCACTAGAACCAGGAGATACTTCAACAATTTGACAACAGTCTGGAACTTTGTCAACTGTCTCAGGATGTGATTGAATGTGTAAACCACTAGAACCAGAAGACACATCAACAATTTGACAACAGTCTGAAACTTTGTCAACTGTCTCAGGATGTGATTGAATGTGTAAACCACTAGAACCAGGCGACACATCAACAACTTGAGAAAAGTTTGGAACTGGATCAGCCGCTCCAGAGTTAGATTCATTCTCTGGAACACATTGGGTTTCACAATCCTGTTGATTTTGAACACAACCAGGAACTACATCGACAATGTTTAATAGACCCTGGTGGACAGAAACACGATTCAAACTTGATGAGTTTTCAGGATATGGAGATGAGCTTGAGGCAGAGTCTACTGCTCTAGACCTCTCTTGTTCCTGTAGACGAGACATACAAGACTCTTCAATCTGAGTTTGAGAAGAACCTGGAGTTGGGTTTACAGATTCCGAGTGGGATTGAGGTATCTGGACAGATGGAATGTTGAAGCTAGTGTTTATGTCATCTGAAGAGTCTTCTGGGTTCTCTTGTAGCAATGTGATCAAGTCCCCCACTGTTAATCCATTCTCATCGTCATCACTCTGGTCTTTGGACATGTAAAATAAGCTGAAGATCTTCTCTTCTATTGTACTACGAACCAGAAACCTTAACACCTTGATAGGTCTGCAAAAAACACACAGGAAATGGTCGATATATAATGTGACTAACATAAAATTTTCATAATTAACTACTGCAGGATATAGGTATGAATTTTCACATTATATTGATAGGATTGCTTGACTGAATTGTGCAGTGCTCTATGGTATTTCACTTTTGTATCAGTGGTATATTTCAACGAGTAAATAACCTTACTAGGCAACCAACAAATAAATGTAGTGTCCAGATCTGTTTGCAAAAATAATGGTCCTCAAATGTTAAGTAAAAATTGCTTGAATACGATTGGAACATTTTGTTCTTTATAGAGCTATACTTAAATGGATGACCGTGGCATACAAAATGACTGAATAGACAGTTTCATCTTGGTGTTTGACAACTCACAGACAATACAAATTCACCATATAAGTATTATACCATGCATTTTAAGTAAAACCATAGAGAGTAAGAATTCATCAAAAAATTACATTACACATGTAGTTCTTTCCACATATCCTGGGAAATACTAATGACAAAACAAAATGATCCATATTTACTACATCTGGACATTCATGAAAGTAAACTTTTGCAAAACTAGTTCATTAGTGTTTACCAAAGTGGGCCTTACTTTGTTTGTCCAATACGATGAACCCTGCCAATAGCCTGTTGTTCCTCAGCTCCGTTCAGTATGGGTTCAACCAGTAGAACATGTGTGGCCTCTATAAGGTTCAACCCATTTGCTCCAGAATGAACAGGCAATAGCAATGCCTTCACATCTTTATCATGTCGGAATGTATACAAGTTCTCCTGTATTAAAACCATACACATTATATTATAGTTTCTGAAACATAATCGATCCATAGTTTTGTCTTTTTCTTTTCCTTCTTTAATATTGTAGGAATACCAGCTGTAATTATTCAACAATAATGCCAATATAAGGACTCAATGTATTTACAATTTCACATTCAATGTGCAACTAGAACATAAGTTAAAAATTCTGCACTTTTTTAAAAAGCTGTCCTCTATATAAATTACATTTGAGAGACTGACCTGAAACTTTCTACCCCCTTGTAGACACCTGTGAGAGATGTCATTCTCCATCAGAGCCTGGCTTATCTTATCCAATACATCCGTCCACTGAAGGCATAAGATTTACAAACACAAATAAAAAATTTCATTGAAAACACCACTGTCTATTGCTTCTAAGGAATATCAAATTTGATTAACTAAGAATTATGCAGTTGGTAGCAGCTTATACACAATTATCTACTACATTGTAGGTTAAAAATGTTGTTGTATTTACCAAATGTGAAAAACATTATTTTTTTTCACAAAGTTGAATCAAGTGTTTTAAACGTAAAATTTAATATCAGTTTCCTCAAACAGTATTCAAACAAAATCTGGAATTCAGTTTTACGAACAAGGCCCTCCGACCAAGTGCAGTATGTTTAAAGAGTCATGCTGCCTATTTAGCATTGGAGGAATGGTAACCATCCAACAGAACAATTCACATTATATAGATGTATAATTGCAAATATTTACTGTTGGAGGTCGATTGGGGTTTAACACCCTACTTAAAGTTATTTCACTCATATGAAGGCGTGCCAGCCAATTGGGTAAAGGAAATGAGTCCTATTTTACTGCTTAGCCATTGTCATTTGCTTCAACAAGTCACACTTTTTCCATGTACAATCCGCGACGCTCTACTACATGCCGAGGTTATGTGCCCTTAGTTGACCAACATGATGAACTTGTCTAATGTTCCCAGGTTTATACAAGCATTTCTTAAGGTGGGAAAGTTACAAACGAGAGACTGGCAACAATACAATGATAAACTTACCGTAGAAAAGACAAGTGATTTGGCAGCAGGATCAGATCTCTGGATCTGCTTCAGACATCGTACTATAGCTTCTACCTTCGTGGAATGGCTTCCCTTTACAAGACATAAGCAAAACACATCTACTTAGTTCACGACCAGTAAATTTGAACTTAATTCCATATTTTCCTTACACGTTTGTGAAACATCACGTTATAACAAGCATACATGTATCAGTTTTTTACATTACAATTTTATTTTTTGACAAACAATGAAAATATTGTTTATCAAACTTTAATAAACTGTTTATTTGATATTCAACAGCGTCAAAAAATCTCTTAATAAGTTAATATTAAATCACAAACATTACAACGTTGCTGCAATGGTGGATAACCAGCAAAATAACAACCTCTGTAACAACCAGCTCAAATGAACATTTTACTTTACATCACTGTACTATTGCCCAGACTTAGGCCCAGATAGAACAATTTTTGCACAATTACCTTCACTGCTATCTCCCCATCCTGTGAACTGTTGCTGGGTTTTGTGCTCACATTGGAGATATCTGTGTGGCGTGTTAACTGTCGACACATAGCACATCGCAGTGATTTTAATCTGCCACCAAAACTGTACTGATCTACCATGATACGTATACAGTCCAAACAATAACAATGACCACATTGTAGGACACTCCACTGGAAAACAAACACACAATAAGCAGAAAAAAAAAACAATTCTGTCCTATTACTGTTGATCAAAAAGATAGCTTTTCATAATAAAATATTGTGTTAAAGTATTAAAGTTTAAGTGACAAAATAATAAAAATAAAAAATTGATTTCTCACTGATATAGAAACAGGACACAGTCCACCGTCTTGTTTTATTTAACTATTTTTGCAATTGAAGTGACGTGATTACATTATTAACTACCATGTCTATAGAAAAAGACTGCAATCCTCCAGTATTATTTATTTTTCAGTATTTTAAATGCCAAAAATAGTTGAGGAATGATAAGGAAGTCAATGTGGCTGAATGGAAGCCAAAGTTTAGATCATTTGATTAGAGTTCTATGTCTTACTTATAATAATGTTACTTCACTAAAGTGATAGTTTGCCAATCCAATTGCTTACCTCTTGTCCCAGTTCCCTCTGACAGACAGGACAGGGCTCTGGATTCAGTCCACTCTCATCATCACCGGCATTCTATCAAAATATAAATAACATAGATGTGTACATAAACTATGACAGTACCGTATGTTTATCTTATATTGATGACAGTTTAATTTGTATCAATGATTCCTGTATTCTATATCTGCAATAACAAATGAGAAAACAGATAATTTGGCAATGCTAAAATATGTGTTTGTTTGATTGGGGTTTAACATCATACTAAGGGTTATTTCACTCATATGACAGTGTGCCAGCCCAATGAGTGACGAAAAAATCCATCAACTCCACTGCCAACACACAATGAGGGGGACAATGTCAAGACATATTACAAAGACATGCCAAACAGATCGACTTCTTGTTGCCCGTTACCCCGAGAGAAACACATCACACTGAAATATGTGATGTGCTTTACTATCAGAATCTTTTAACCAGAGCTGAGGACATTTTTTAACAGGAACTACCAGTGTCTAATGTTCTTCATCAATTGAAGCATCTTTAATTAAAGTCATGCTGAATGACATGTCACTTATATCATTGTTTGGAAGTACTCCAACTGTAAAAGAAAAACCACATTTACACAACAAATAAATGTGTTTCACTCTCATAAAAAAATACATGTACCTTTCCTACAGCCTTAAGTAAAGACAGCATGACTAACCTTGGAAAATATACCCCAAAGCAATAGAACTGCTCTGGGCATAATTCAAAATAAAAATAATCTCTTACTGTTGTGTTATTGGAGTATACCCTGTATATACCAAAACCAAAGTTTACTGATTATTTCACTTTGGCCTATTTTTAGTCTATCATGCCCGTGTTTACCATTATCCTCAACAGTTTCACAATTTTGAAATTCATTGAAGTTTCTTCATGGCAACACTTTGAAATTACAGCTTTTGAATAAGATGGTGAAATTGAAGTGGGAAATAGCAACTTCATGATATTTTGTACATGTATAGAGGTCACAATTAATAGTACTACAATTTTTGTCTTGATGAGTTGTGAGTTGGCTGGGGTTAGGGGTTGTTTGGACCTTCGGGATCTATTGACTTGTCTATTTAGATGAACATGGTCTAAGATCACAATAGTACATGCATTCTAGTTCTTATATACACTAATGCTTACCTTAGCCAGATTTGTGAGATAGAGTAATTGACCTAGTTTCTTTCTCAGGTCATGGTGACCCACAGTTCTGTCACCTATCAGCTTCATTCTTTGTGGTCCAATCTACAAATAGTTATCAACATACAATTGTTATTGTAATGCTTATCTCCCTTTTTAAACCCCACAACGATCTGTGAGTGTCATGTAAGATATGACATCAAGTTTATTGTCAGGTTTAGGGTTGGACTTAAGGTTATTTTAGGATACGGTTAAGATTTAACCTTACTTTACCCAGAACTACGAATTCACATTGTGTTTTACATGACAGATATGCTGAAAGATTGTCAGATTGGAACATTCAAAATAATAATAACAGATTTTCCTTTATTTCTAGCACCCAACATCAATGTGATTAATTTCTATAATGTTATCTGTGAAGGAAATTTATGATGTACTGAACAGTCAGTGTGCTGGTGAACAAGTTCAGTTCATACTTCTACATTTAAAAAAAAACACTCCAAACTTTGTTCTCCAAATTAAAAAGTTTGTTTTGTTTATTTGATTGGGGATTAAGGTCGTACTCAAGTGTATTTCACAAGTGTATTTTACTTATATGACGATGGGTATTCCATTTCACATCATGCCTTACTCAACTGTGAGAAGAAACCACTAACCTGAAAAGGCTCAATGACATTAAGCTGTGGTGGATCTGTCTTTGGTTCAGCAGAGAGACGGAATCTCAGTCGTGTTGTGGCCATACTCAATTCATCAATGGCAGATATCTGTTCATGAAGAGCCAGCCACACGGCACGTAACATCTGAATATAATCCAATATACACATACTGTGACATACATGTAACCTTATAGTACTCTGCCTTTTAACACAATCAATGGAAGTTATTCAATGAGAGCCCATTTATTACGACAAATTTCACTAGAGTCTAATAATTCAGGAAAATCAAAACCTGAGGCGAGTGATTTTCTATATTAATAGCCAAGCATGATGTGTGTTATAATACACAGATTAATGTTTGAAAATCATTTTCCCACACTGCACAATATTTTTCGCTCTTTGGTGTGATTTTCATGTCAAAAATTTGATAATGACTGACACAAATACATAGATGATCATGATCACCAGAGAACATCACAAAACTACAGCTGCAGTAGTGAACGTCATCTTGCAGCGAAGTACATGACCTTGTGACATCTCAATTAAGACGTTAAAAACGTGATGTCATTTCTTTGACATATTCATTGTGTCGTAATCACTACAGAATAACGACATAATAACAAAGGCTCTCTTGAGTGGGTGTAATGTGAAAAACAAAATTACTCACTTTTATAAAGATGTCAAGCAGGTACATGTAGTTTTAATATTTAAGGTCCGTAATTGTCAAGCAAACAATACAACAATATTTAAATCAATGAAATTGTTCTCAATGTGTAAGTATTATAAGATACTTCTCTAGTATGACACAAACATGTAGTGAGTTTTGACAGTAATAAGGCAAATGTGGGTATGTCTCCAAATTGCTTTGGGTAATGAAAGTCTTGTGGATAGTAAAGCTATTAAAATGGATAAAAGCAAAAACATTAAGAACAAAGCATTGTCATGTATTGTTGGCTTGTTATAGAGTGGTTTTACACTGTACTTCAGGCTATTTCACTCATATGATGGCGTACCAGCCCAATGGATAAAACTGTCAACAAACAATGACGCGACACAACAATCATAAGAGAGCTTCCTGCTACCCCTTAACAACACCAAGGCAACAGGAAGCTCTATCCAATCACCAGTATGTCATCATGTGTTATCCATTTTAACTGAATATCTCTATCACATTACAATACAATTTAAACATTCAACCCTTCAACATTTTTGCAAGTTAAAATTAGTCTGAAAGCATAGCTTGGCACTATCATGAAGATCATATGTTCTTGCTGTTTTCTTGAGTTACCTTAAATTCTTTCTTCAGTGTGTCAAACATTTTGATGTGTACGTTTCCATACGATATCAACTCCTCGTCACCTGTAGTGAATTAATGAAGATGAGATAGATAAAAATATATTTTTATTCAAGTGGCATTTAGCAGCTTGGATGATAACATAACACACTTTTTAAATTCTGGGTTTATTGACAAGCAACGTTTTAATGCAGATACTAGGGCCTCTTTAAAGCTTTTCAAGCAGCATGAAAAGGGAACTACAGTCTTCTGAATTTCAACAGTGCTATTGTACATGGCAACAATATTGTTGTTCAGCATGTGTGTGACCTCCAAAATATTTTGTTTTACAATTGATGGAGCACATGGATTGACAAAAAGATATAATTTCTTTTGTGTTAAGACTGTTAAGCCAAACTGGTCTGGAATATATTGATCACTTATTCATCACATATGTGTTTGTTTTTTTGTTTGGAGTTTAACGTCTGGTATTTGATATATATGATGATGGATAGTCCATTTCGCACTTTTATTTTTTTAAATATGGTGGAAAACCGAGAGGAAACCTCTTCACTCCTAACTGCAAGTAAAAGTTCAAGGCCACCCAGATATATTTTATTCTGTGAGGGCCATGATAGTGTTAAATTGGCCTTTTGTGTCATACTTCTGGTAATTTCACTTATATGACGACACATAAGCCAAATGGAGGTAGGAAACCAGCCTCGGCATCACTGACAACACAAAGACAAGACAGGACAATCACAAGATGCTAAACAAAGACGCCACAAAAATTGGCATATTGTTAAACCTAAGCTACAAGAGCACCAGGACAACAGCAAGCTCACTCCAACCACCTACTGTACTATCAGATAGATTTATTAGTCTTGTTTTCTGATTGAATTGCTGACCAAAATTACTCTTCCATGACACTGACAATTATTACAGACTAGATACATCCTATACAAGATGAACATAAGATGCAAATCATAGTGCAATTAAGAGGAGGGCATTGTGTACTGTACCTCTAAACATCTTTACAAATGATAGTGTGACTAAGAGGAGGGCATTGTGTACTGTACCTCTAAACATCTTTACAAATGATAGGATCGTTTTGAGTGCTTTCTCCATTTCACTATCAGCCCAATTTCCCTGTCGTTTTGTGTTCACTTGTAACCCAGTAGACTCTTCCTCCGCTCCAAAAATACCCCTGGTAAACAAAATCATTCCTTGTTCAGACTGGTGTTTTTAGATTTTAGAGCATTCGCTCTTTCTGTTATACACTAAACACCGCTTCGGTAAAAAGTCATTATTTTTTATATCAAAAGTAGAAATTTAATGGACGTTAAACCTTTTTTTTATTTAAAATTTATTTTAAAATTTCATACATAAAAATTCAATCCAAAAATTACAACGTCCAAGTACACAATACACAGTTCATATTTCATTCATTAGTCAATCACAAACATTTCTTACTTTTCTGCGACAGAAAACAGCTTAGATTCATACTCTGAAAACAGCTCATCACATTTACAATAAGGACATCTGAAACAGAAGACAAAAACACTATGTCAAGTATAACTTATATTATACATGTAACTCATAGAAAATAGCCAATGTACATGTGATAGAGAAATACATAAAGAACTTACACAGAAATTTTCCCTGGAAAATTACATAAAATGTCTCACCACATAACCCAAATAAGGCATAAGTTTATCCCAATAACACATACATTCAATGTCAAATGTTCTGTTCTGCTGGAAACTTAATGTTCCTCCAGTGCTATATAGTAAACAGTGTGACAATGCTTGAAACATACTGCCCTTAGCCAGGGAACTAAAGACATGGCCTAGCATGATCTTGTAAAGGCTAAATGCTCGTAAAATACCACTTTGAAATTTTGCATGATCTAGTTTAATGATGAATAAAACCACTTTAAATGGTTTAGGATTCCAGAAGTTCAGTACAATGGCATAAAGTGATTTCACAAACCGTTGATTAATTCAGACCGTCTCTCAAAAACAAACATCATACAGAAACACACAAACACAGAAAAAATGAATAGATGATATTAACATTTTGAGAATTTTATCCTGGGGTCTTAAGCAGCAGTCCACTGTTTCATCAATCACAGACTGCGACGGCTTCTTTCGAAGTTTAACAATGGCTGATGTCAGTTTTTTGTGGCTTCTATCCAAATCTTGAATTTGAGAATCAAGAATGTACTGTAAACCCCGTACATCTCTAAACCTGAAACACAAGCAGTCATGCTAAATCAGCTGAATGTAAACTAGCATACATATTTTAAGAAAGGTTGAATATAAAGTAATATGCCGTTTGTTAGCTTGATTGTGCAGGTAAGCTGTTCTTAAGATTATATGATTCAATTGACAGCATTCCAGCTCAATGGGTGAAGAAATCCACTCTCAAAAATTACAAGACACTACAACAGAGAGCTTACTCAAACCACACACCACACAGACTGTATTAAATGCTTGCCAGTTTTCAAAAGATGACAGATTTCAACAGCAGAGTCTTCAGAGGATGTGGTTTGTTATAAATGAAACGGACTACACCAAAACATCACACTATGTAGTAATATGATTATAGTGAGTGTTTTTTAACGATTTTATAAATGAATTTGACAGAACACCTCGTTTATATTGAAGGCATTAGGAGTCTCCCATGGAACTTCCTGGAAGACTCTTGTACATCATTTTAAGGGTGGTTTTGAGTCCCCTCAGCTCTGAGACTAGCAGGTAGAAAAAAATAACTACGACCTGAAAAGAGATGAATATCCATTTTACCTGTTAGATATAGAATTGATTTCCTTGTTTGCAGTAGCTCGTAAGTGCTCATGCACTTTTTCAGCCACAGCCTCATCTTGGTGTATGTAGGTCAACCATTGTAGCATATCTATCCACCAGGTGTCGCCACCAATCAACTGCAGTAATACAAAATGTTAGTAATGTGAAAATATATACTGTACATTTATAAAACAAAAACATGCTCAGCTACTAACAGTAATTTCAAAGTTGATAGCTTGGCGTTTTAATAACATACTTAAGGTCATTTCACATATACAATGTTTCCTTGAGGTGATGTGAATCTACATTGTTCGCTGGCAAACACGAGTATGAGGAAACCTAACAGCGAATCAACTTCATCAATGGGAAAAAAATAGTTTCTTTGTGCTTTAAAGAAAGAATACATAAACTCTTATGGTGAAGTAGGACTTCTAAACTTCAGTAACACTATCAACCTCTTTTAAGCATAAGTTCTTTCACCACATGACCATCTTTAAATGAGAGGCCAGTTTTTGGTAAGCTTTTATTATGTACATCAGACAAAATCAGAATATGTTATAGGTTGCAGAATAAAAACTTTGTTCTAATTTAGCAAAATTTTGTTTAAATAAAACTTCTGAAGGAAATGGTTTGCTTTGAAAGGTAAAGATAATTAATGTTGTATTCACCTCATGCTGTATTTCCCTGACGGCTGCCTGTATAGGTTCCAAAGCCTCTTCTTTCTGACCAACTTTAGCTGCTACCTTAACCATGTACTTCTCTCTTAGTTCTCTCGCCTGCAAACATACATGTATATATAGACACAAACTCACATCCTTGCCATCTTTTATGTACAGATATTTTTAAAATAACCAACTCAACTATTATATTCAATTCAGAGACACGAGTTCGAATCCCGGAAGAGGCAAGCAAAAGGTCACCAGGTTTCTTTGCTTGCCGATAGGTAGTTTACATAATGTTTAATTTGCTATGTAACTCCTTCCTTCACAGGAAGACAACTTAAATCAAACCAAACAAAAATTTGCAATGACAAATTTGTGCTTAACAATACGCTTCATTTAATTCAATTACAACTACAACTATTGTAGAACATTTTAATTCATATTTCCATACACATTATATAAAGAAAATGACATTAAAGTTACTGAAACAAAGTCTTCAAAACCTGTAAAATAAACAACTGGTTTGTCTTAATGACTTTCTTTATTGTTTTGTCCCTCATATAACTTTATGACCAATATCTGTCAACTCTGTACCATGTGAGCCATTATGAAGCTAATCTCTTGCACTAGGCTGACATTTTCAGCTGTCTTACACATTGTATCTACCTGTTTTACAAGTTGATCGTCTCTCAGAGTGGGAGCCACGCCCTTTGGTTTCAAGTCGAGCACCTCTCGCAGGTTATGGAGAGCATGTAACTGTTGTAGTTCATCTGTTCGAATACGACCCTTATGTTCATCCATTGAGCGGAAAACTTCACGGTACTTCTCAACAGCATCGGAATACTGCCAAAATAAAACATAATCAAATCTTTAAGTTCAACTAAATTTTGCTTGACAGGGGCTGGACTGTTTTTCACTCATGTGATGGCATGCTAGCCAAATGGGTGGTGGAAACCACCTTACATGGGTTGAGTTGAAAATTACAAGGCAAGAAATTTCGCAATCCTACATATGTAACACTTATGACACAAGTTGCGGATTCCATAACTCAAGTATGACCCGCTTTTTCAGCATTTATAATGGCATCACCAGACAATTAGAATAGAAATGAACTTTTGATCGGTGTTTCATTCTTTTTTTACCTTTATAAGGGGATGCTATTAACAATATTAATTCTGTATGGATGACAATTTCTTTGTGACTGTTCGGAGCAAAACCTGTAAAAGCCAACCATGTAAAACTATTAATTTCACGAATGTGACCTTAATCCTATTTATTGTGCTGTACAATTTTAGTCTCCTGCAGCCAATAACATAAAGTCTTGTGATTGTACTGTAGATTCTCACCTGTAATTGTAGTATGTCCAGCCCCGCTAATCCATTAAGAGCAGCTACTACCTGTCTGTGAGCCTCTTCACACTCTAAGGTCGTCTTCTTTGTTAACGATTCCAATAACTCCTCCATTGTCATTGTACTTAAACAGATAACAAATAATGACCAATCATAAATACCAGACACATTTCTGACAATTGGGACAGTCCACACATACATCAGAGACTAGCTTTAGTGGCATAAAATGATTCTATAGAATCGAGCTTGAGAAAGGTGCTAGTATCTACACTGAAACGTTGCCCAATAATAAATATACATGTAGAAGTTGAAATCCATAGAATCGTGTTTTGTTATATCAGAGAGGCTGCAGAAAATTTCTCTGTAGCTCAGTGGGTAATGTCAGCTGACTGCTAATCAAAGTCAGGGGTTCAACTTTTTTCTATCACTCAGAAAAGTTTTACTCTAGTAGAGTAATTCAGAAAAACTGGCTCTGAAAGCACCAGGGCAACAGGAAGTTCCCTTAAACCGCCAGCCTTTATTTTTTTTTTCTATCCTTTAAATTAGAGAAATTATTTGAAACTAACCTTTTCTGTAGCGGTAGAAACGTTCCTCTAACTGCTTGAGGGTGACAACAGGCTTGTCTCAATTTCAACAAGGGATGTAATACCTAAAATATACACCATCAATGTAAGGGATTGTGCAACAGATTTTGTGTAGCTATAAGATTCCTAGCTAAATTCTTTTCATAATCCACACCCGTTAATTATTAAATTGACTGTGGAAATTATTCGTCAGTTTGAATTCATTTTATCAAATTTATTATTGACCAAAGTAAATTGATTATGGTGAAACTATAAGGGACGGATAATAATTCACTAGGTATACCAAAACTTGTCAGAACTCACAGAATGTAATGTTTGTCTGTCTAAACTGGACAGCTTTGTATCTCCATCGGTACGTCTTAACAAGCTCTAAAGAAAGTGAGAAAAACAAA